>CANXYC010966170.1:0-25044 GCA_948193065.1 Aleurites moluccanus
TTTAGTTTATTTCTAAAATTGATAGTGTACTTAAAGAATTCATTAAAGAATTCATATTTTGAGTAATGAATATTTCTGTGATATAATGGTTCAATATTTTGTTTGAACATTATATTATCTATCTATTGAAAAGTGCTATATATAAAATATAAGAGAAGATTGTTGAGTATATTAAATAACCCTAATATATGTTTTAATATAAGTTCTAATAGATAATGAATCTTTGTAGTGAGCCTTAATGGGTAAGAACTGGTTTAACCATAGTGTAAACCTATATATATGCTAGCTGAGGGCCATATGCTAGGTGTTCCAAACTAAATACCTATGGTGTAATGTTTCAAACAATCGCATATTATTTGACCTAAAACCCTAACAAATAAAACTGATGAATCTAATATATATATTATCTTAATGAAATTTGATAACAAATGCATGTTAATTTGTTGAAGCCAGTCTATAATTGAAGAATGAAGTAATAGCTATAATTAAATTTATAAAAAAATAATATTGAAGGAATAACTTAAAGTTGTGGTTGGATATATGGATTTAGATTTAAAATTTTGATTTAAAATTTCATATTTCAAATTTTTGATTTGAAATTTATAAATTTCTTATATGGAAAAAGTAAAAAATTTGAAATTTTTTTAAAAAATAAAAATTTTAAATTAAAAATAAATATAGTAAATTTAAAATAATTAGATAAAAAAATATTTAAAATATTAAATTTTTAAAGAATTAAATTTAACTAGAAATTTGAATCAAATCAAAATCTATTTAATTTTTTAATAATTAAAATAAAAAATTTAATTTAAATTTAAATTTATAATTTAAATTTTTATCATTTAATTAGACTATAATGATATTAGTAGTGATAAGGAAATAATGCCAAAAATGTTGAAACAGTATCGAAAATGTTTTTCCTCTGTATATAAATCTAATAAATTAATGAAGGGTTGACATCATTTCTGACAATGAAGTGCATCAGGAGGCAACTGAAACTTGTTACTGTTTCCGATACTTCTATTTATAAGAAACAAAATAAAACATTTATGTATAAGAAAGCGGAAGGAAAAAAGATAGGTTGTTCGTCAAATAATGAGAGAAGCAAAGAGACTGTCAGTTAGGATGAAACTGATTCAGTTTAATCGATTAAAAAAATTATTATTAAATTAAATTAATATTATTAATTTAAATTTTTTTAAATCAAATTAAATTATTTTTATAATCAAATCATTAATTTGATTTTAATTTAATTCAGTTTAAATATTTTTAATTTATCGATTTTAAATTAATTTTTTTTTTTATAAATCGTTATTATTTTATTATAAATTTAAGAAAAAATATCAATAAAAAATCAGTAATAAAAAATTTCAAAAATAATTTGATATTGTACACCTAAAATTTATCTATTTTATTAATTAACACACCTAATTTTTTTTTTTTAAGATTTAGAGTTTTTTTATTATTTATATTTAATTAATTTTAATGAAATGTGATTTTTTAAAATTTTAAATTAATATTAAAATAAAAATATGCGATTGTATATAAAATAAAATCAAATATATTTAATTGTAATAATAATAAAAAATTATAATATTTCGATTTGATTTGATTTGAAATCAAAGAAAAAAAAATACTCAAATTACAAACCAAACCAACTTTTAATTTATTTTATTTTTCAAATCAAAACAAACCAAATAAATTATAAAATTATCAATTTCAATTTAATTTAATTTAATTAATTAATTCGGTTTAAATTCTACCTCTGCTATCATGTTACTTACTAACTAAATACAAATAATTCACAATCAGATTTATATATATATATATATATATATATATAAAGATGGTAAGTATGTTCATTTGCTAATTAATTAAAGTATTAATCTATGAGCATAAATATTGAGGAAAAATACATTTTAATTTAAGATTTTACTTAGGGTTGTTTAAAAAAATCATGAACTTTGATCGAATTGTAATTATAACAAGCCACACTAACCCATTTAGACACATCTGATAAGCTCGACCCACTTTGATCCTCACCAACACCAGCTTCAGAATAGAGCCCCAAAACCAAATTCCTCGCAAAACTACCAACAACAACAGAAACAAGCCCAGTCCTAGCATTAGAGATGGTGGAGTTTATATGGTCTTTTGCAGCGACGAAATTTCGTTTCTCCTTCTACAACCTTAATTTTACTCTTTAAAACTTCAATTTTTCTTTTCTCTGAGATAGTGGGGTTTATAACTCAACCCACTATTGTTAAAGAAGACCACCACAATCAAACTTCAAAGTCCAATAATTCTAAAGACCCACTTAAAGATTTCACGCTTGTTGAGACACAACCAATTGTCAATGAGTCTAAGCCAATTGAAAGTGGATCTGGCTGTGCGGTGATGATAGAAGTGATTTGAGGATCCTTTATTGAGATGGATTTAACGAATGCTCAATTGGATTTGTCGTTTGGGTTTCTCTCACACTCATTTGAGATTCTGATTTCATTGCAATTAATCAAAATAAAATGAATGCCCATTAGAGATTTTGTTTCCCGCTGAGTCCTCTGATTCTCCATTATCAAAAGCCACATTCTTCCATGCTTGTAGCTTTCGTGCGTTAGTTGCATTTGGGTATTGAAAGAAACTCATCATTCTTGGAAATGGTGTTTCTTGATAGAGATAAGAAGATGATGTCGAGGTTCTTTTCAGACTACAACTTTTGGGTTATTAATTTTTTTCAAATTTTCTTTTTATTTTTTTAAATTTAGCTGATAATATTAATAAAAAATTATTATATACGTATCAACAATCAAAACTACTTAGGTTAAAATCTGAACATAAGTAAATTTTATCAAAAATTTTATGTATCAATTTTCAAAATTAAAATATTTTATAAAAATTATAATTTCATTTAAAATATTTTATAAAAATTATAATTTCAATTAAAATTCATAACTTTTTTTTTAAATAACTCTTTTACTTAAATTAAGTTTTTTTTTTTATTTAATACTTGTGAAATAATCTTCTGAATTATAAGATTATCATATCAAATTCCAATCCAAACTAAAATAGTTGTTTCATGTAAAAAAAAAAAAAAAAGAAAAAAAAAACAATGTGAACAAGCTTCAAGACTATGAATTGAAATCCAATATTTTCTTAAAGTTCATTTGAAAACATAATTATTTGAAATGCAATACAAGTTGCTGAATTTGGTATTATATTTTTAAATACAAATTCAAATTCATGTGAATATATTCCAAAAGGATTCATAGAACTATTATAGTCATTACTTCAAATTAACTACCTCATTCAAAAGTGAGAATGAGTAAGATTATCCTCTCCCCTTTAGATTAAAATATAAGGTAGGAAGCAAAAGTTTGCTTATTTAAGATATTATGTGTAAACATAGTAGATTTTATTTTATCAAGTAACATGCATTTTTACATTCTATTGATACATTTATTTTACAAATTAAATACTTATTTGTAGACATGCAATAAAATACATCATGTAGACTATTTATTTCAGGAGAATCCAACTTAAGATTTTTTACTAAAGTTAAAAGATACACATTAATTTTGTTATAAATTCTTCAATGTTCTTATCAGAACTTCCACCTTCACCCATTGCCTCTTTAGCAAGTTTCTTCCATTTCTCACAATTCTTTCTAATCTCACTGGCTTTGTCTCCTTCCATGACTTCTCTTATACACATCTCTATTTCTTCTTTCTTGACGATTCCTTCTTCATTTACCTTAACCCTGACCCCTACCTTCCACAAATCAGCAACAAATTTTGCATTAGTTGTTTGATCTGTCCATTCTGGCATTGCCACCATTGGTACTCCCAAACTCAAGGCCTCAAGTGTTGAGTTCCAACCACAATGAGTCAAGAAGCACCCAACAGACCTGTGAGCTAAAACTTCTAGCTGGGGACACCAACTCACAACCAGACCTTTCTCTATTGTCTCTTCCACAAAGTTGGTAGGAAGTTTTTCCTTTTCTGATTCTCTTACTACCCATAAGAAGTAATTGTTGCTCCTTTTCAGGCCACTTGCTATTTCTAACATTTGCTTTTCTCCCTTGATGGATAAGCTTCCATAGGACACATAAACTACTGAGCGACTTTCCCTTGAGTCTAGCCACTTCATGCAACCTTCTATGTTAGGCTTGAAGAGACTAAGGCCATAATCCTTATTATCCTCTATTCTTTTGTCCAAGTACATTGATGGAATAGTTGGCCCTATTGGTTTGATTGACCATTTGCTTGCCATCCAATTCAACATCTAATGAAAATTAACAAATCTTCTTTTAGCAATGCTGAAAGTGTATACATATATATATAATGAGTATACTGTTTGAGAATAAAAGTTATAATCAATAACCATATGTATATATATTTTGGATTAGATTTATCCAACTCTAGATTCACTCCAACCCCATCGTGCAAAGTTGGAGTTGAACAATTAGAGTTTCAGGCAAGTTCTAATATAATTTATACTCCTATTTATTAGTGTAAGAATTGAAAAATAAAAATGTATTGGGCAAAGGCTTTGCTTCTATATTGTTATCCATCCTACGGTGGGCAGGTGGAAATTCCTTGTATCAATGGAGAAATTATATAATACAACAGTAATTCTAACTAGATATTCTATTAGGAATGATAAATCAACGAAATAATGATATATGTAGTATAGTAATTGTAGGATGAATTTTCAACATTGAATAACTGATTTATCATTATTTAATTAACTTATCATTGTTTTATCACATATTATTATTTAATTGACTTGTTATTTCAAATAGAAATCACTGATATACTATATAATTTCTCCCTTGTATCCTAAGGTGAGAGACCACATATTCAATCCATCATAGTAGTTTATTGTCACCTATTCATTTAATTTCCTGCTTAGACTGAACTAAACTTCTCTAAAATATATTTTAAGAGATTTCAAGTATAAATCTCGTTGGACTGGGATGAGGAGAGTCTATATGTTTAGCTATTATTTGTCTCATCCACTGTGAAGATGATGAGAAGATTTTAGTTAGTTCAAGTTGTCGAGAATAATATTTTACAATTAACGGTCATCATTTATTTTCAACCGTAAATGAAGAAAGGCATTAAAGAAAACCAAACTATATCTCCCCTGTAAATTCCCCCACCCCACCAAACAAGATTCAAAATATAATTAGAACCCAAACATCCAAACAAGATTTAAAACCTAATTAGAACCCAAACATATAATTAGAACAAGTTCAAAAAATAATAATAATAATAATTAGAACTCCTATATGTATATAAATAAACATACCTCATCTTCCAAGGTATTGAAAGTGTTAAAAAAAACCCAATCAGCTTTACCCAGATTCAAAAACTGATTACTCAAAAGAGTTAAAGCACCTGGGTAATTCTCCAAATCGAAAACAAAACTTGGAAGGTCAAACATTTCAAGTAGCAATGGCAATCCTTCAACTAGAACAGGAACTTTTTCAATTGGAACATTTAACTTTCTTTCATGAACTTCAAAATATACAGTACTAACACCACAACACTGAGTAAATAATGAAGCTCCAAGAATCCCATTATTTTTAGCTATAGCCAAAGCCCAATGCATTAAAGAATCATAAATCAGACAACTTATTGGGAATCCAGACTGGCTATGTCTTGCAACGATTTCTGGCAATCTTAATGAAAGTATAGCTCGCAAATTCTTGAAATAGTCAATAATGTCATAGTCATCATCTTCGTCATTATTGTAATCATCTTCATCATCTTCTTTAGAAATGAACTCTATATTAACAGAGCTGTTGTGGCCTACTGTTAGGTCGTTTAGGTGAGTGAAGGTGAGAAGTGTTACTTTGACTCCTTTAGAGGCTAAACGTTTAGAGAATTGAAGCATTGGGTTAATGTGGCCTTGGAATGGTAAAGGAAGTGCTAGCACATGAGTTTTATTAGTTACTGTGTGTTCACTCCCCATTTTTAATCTCTCTTTCTCTCAACACATATGTTTAAGAATGGAATGGAGGAAGCATTTATAAAAATAGTGATTGGGAGATGATGCCAAAAATGTTGACAACGGTGCACTGTTTTTTCTTTTTGTTTTTTTGTAAATTATAACTTTTAGAATGGGTGGCTAAGAGTTTTTCATCATAGGGAGAGAATTTAAAAAAAAAAATCTAATTTTTTTTTTAATTTTTTAGTATTGGGTGGAGAGAATCCTATTCCAATCCATGACCAGTATATAAATAAATAAATATTAAAATTTATTTATTCAAATTTAATTAATTTATATTAAATTTAATATTCACTCATTTATAATATTTGATTTATAATATTTGATGTGAGATATTTTTTACAATACTATTAACTTAAAATTAATATTATATATGTATTTTTTATTAGATTATTATCATGTGTGTAAAAATTTAAAAGTAATTGATTCCTGAGCATACATGACTATAAATCACAAATTTTGTTTGCTTAAGATTTCATTAAATAGAATCTGTCACTATATATATATATATATATAGTGACATTTTTACAGCACAACCATTTTTACAGCTAAAAGAATAGAAACTATTGCAATACACTTGTTGTAACAAAAATAAATTATCGCATATTTTTGCTAAAAAATTAAAATCGTAGGTTTTTTGCAATAAAAATTAATTTACTGCTAAAAACTTATAATAGTGATAATATATTTTGTATAAAATTTTTATAATTTACAATTACCTAATATGCAAAAGATTATGATCATATATATATATATATAAACTTTAAATCTCATTATTATATAATTTATCTCCCCCAATACTCAAATAAAAAAAAATACTAAAAAGTATTTATTTATATATTAACATTTGACAAAAACTTTTCATGTCGCTGTTGCATTGGCAACAACTTTTCATATTGTTGTCATATATAAGCTTTTAACAGCAAAAATTAACATGTTGTTAAAATGTTGCTGCTAATACTATTATTTATAATAATTATATATTTAATTTTTGAAATTAACTCACATCGAATTCGAGTTTAATCTTATAAAATTGGTAAAACTCTCTTAATATTTATTTTCTCTATTTATAAATTGAACTTGACATCTTACTTAAGAAATACGAATTTCTTATCACTCGAATCAATAAATATTGTTTATAATTATTTATTTTAATTAAATAATAGAAATTAATTTAATAGAATACAAAAAACTAAAAGTCAAATTAAAATATCACCGGGTTAAAAATTTTAAAAATATATGTAAATTTAGTATATTTATACAATCCACCTCACTAAAAAATTATATATCAACACCCTGAAATTTAAATTTTATCCCTACATAGGGTAAAATTATGCTTATCCTATAGGATGCTATTGCCCCCTTAATTTTGTTCAAAATAAAAAATTACTACAATCTTGATTTTGAAAATTATAATTTACCCCCTTTATTTTAAAAGGTAAAATTAGAAAATAAAAAGTAAAATCACTTATTTTTGTACATGAAAACTAAAATAAAAAATAAGAAAAAACATAACAATATTAATGTATATATACACTAAACTTTAATATATGAACTTCATGTGATTGTATATTATTATAATTTTTTTTTGAAAAATATCAGATTTTAAATTGAATCATTCCAAATATAACTCACATGGAAATTATTATATTTGTATAGATTTTTTATTAAATTTATATCATTAGTAAAATGTTTTATATAAATTATATGAATTTATTGCTAATAAATGAAAATTTAAGACAAAATAATTTTTTTTAAATTTGATTCATAACATCAATTATTACAAATGTGCATACATGAATATTTTGCGCTCCTTAAAATTCTAACTTCATACTTGTCGAAAAAAATCTACACAAAAATTTTAATTTTTAAAGAGTTATCCCACTAATTTACTTTGTTCACACCTTTCTATTAATTTTAATAATTAATATAAGAGTGATGCTTTACAAAATATATTTTATTTTGTTAAAAATAAAGTTACTACAAATTTTTTTAATAAATATATATATTTTTAGGAGAAATTCATTTTGACCTTCTGCATTATTTGAATTTGTTTATTAAGCATATTTTTTTAATTTTATACTATTAAGTCTAAAATTTTTTAGTTCAAGAATATATATATTTTTAGATGTAAAAAGACAATTCTTATTTATAAGATAAATAATATTTTCTTTGAGAAATAAGATAAATAATATTGCTAACAACAAATATAATAATCTTATGGATCAAAACTACACACTTAGATTCATATTGAATAATGATAGGGGTTGAGTATGATTCAGTACAATTCGAGAATTGATAAATTTTCATAATCATTCAAAAAGTTGGAGATTTTAAAATTAAAAATTTTATATATAGAAATTTTTCGAACTGTCTCATTCAAAAAAATTCGAAATAATTCATTTTGAAATTCAATACTTTCAGTATAATTGAACTCAAATTAGTAAAATTCAAGAATTGAATAAATCAAATCTAAAATAAAAATTCATCAACTAAAATTTATCATTTATAAAATATAATAAAAAATATATATATAAAAAAATACAATTCATAAAAAATTTAAATACTGAAATATTAATTAAATTTCATACAAATTACAAAAGTAATACAAAAGTACACACAATGACATAAATTTTATTATAAAATAAAATATTCATCATTTTCTTTTATTGATCAATTTTCACAAAATTTTTAAAAATATATTTTAAAAAATTTCATTTGCGGAAAAGAATTTTTTTTTAAATACATATATATATAATAATTTTCATAGTGTGATTATTGTAATTAATTAACTGTCTATATTGTGGAGTGTGTATTATAAATTTGTAATTAACATGTGGGTCAATTAATTATAACAACCTTAAAATTTATTTTAATTAGCACTTTATTTTCTACTATTTAAAATTAGTACTTTTAGTTCTTACGTAAACTTGAATGAAAAGTGTAAAGTTTTGAGATATTAAATGCCTCTTTAGTTTGGTTTTTGAAAGCCAACGGTCAACAGTTGAGCATCCAACCACTGGCATAAGGTATTTAATAAAAAATAAAAATAAAAATCAGTGGAAATTTATAACAAAAAAAAACTTTTGGATGAAAAGTTAAAATTTGTAATTTTTGAGCTTTTCCTAAAAAATGCCATTAAAATTTAAAATAATTACGAAAGTATTTACTACTGTATAAAAAAATATATAAATAATTATTTTAATTTTTAAATATTTTAAAATCTATATACATAAATTAACTAAAATGTATAGTAATTTTTATTAATATGTTTTATAAGTAATATTCAATTATTAGTTGTATATAATTAAATTTATTATGATATATAAAATAATATTATTATTCATTATGTTACAATTTAACTCTAATTTCAATCACTGAATTACCTCACACTCTATAATTATTTGCATCCATTGATTGTGAATTCGCCGACCACTCACAACTAATCATTGATATTTAACCGATCATTACCGATAAACCAAATACTATAATAATTCATTTAAATTTAAATGAAAAATTGTAAGATTTTGAAAGTTTCAGTATAAAGTATTTTTAAAGGACTAAAACAAATTATATTTCCAAATTCATGCAAAACATGATGATGCACTTATTATTATTATTATTATAAAAACTACATAATAAAATTTAGAAAAATCATTATCAACATATTTAAACTTGCATTCTCAGAGTTTGGAACTCAAAATTAAAATTAAAATCTGTATATACAAGAAAAGCTAAACTTAAAAGTTGTTTGAAAACATTTTTTTCATGTTTCAAGCAGCTTTAAAATTAAATTTATATATTTTATTATAATATATAAAATAATATTTTTATTCGTGATTTTACAATTTATCTTTAATTTTTACTGTTAAATTATTAAATACCCCAAAATAATTTAGAAGCATGTATAAACCGCTCACAAGTAACTACTAATATTAAATCAAACAGACTTTAAATTTATATGAAATCATCTCATCAACTTTTTTGGTCATTATATTTATATAAGTTTTAATTAAAATTTATATAGAACAATACAAATAGTAATTTTTTTATTATTTTTTTAACGGATTAATATTCAATAAATTTTGCCCATATATTTTACTATGTTAATATTCAAAATTATCAAAAATAATAATATATATATTAAAATATTATTTTTTTAAAAAAAATATAAGTTAAATAGAAAAATATAACTAAAAAATGCGTAGAATGCAGGTGCATGACTAGTTATTAATTTACTATTGATAGTTTAATTTTATATGTAGTGGCTGCATACTTTATTATTTTAAGATACTATTGTTAAATTAGCCACATAATTGAAATGGCCTTGTGTAATTAATTATATTCTTCTTAATCAATGTTGCTTAGTTATATTGATGGTTTAATTTTATATGTAGTGGCTGCATATTATAAATTGTTATTATATAAATTTCATGCTCTTTATTAAATAATATTGTTAAATTAGCCACATAATTGAAGCGTCGTTATGTAATTATACACTTCTTAATCAATGCTGCATAGTCAAACGATATCTCTGTCTTTTCTTGTAGTTTTGTCCTTCTAATTTAAATTTTGTTTACCCATAACTTAATATTATTGCCTGATATTGTACCAAATATATATATGTATATTATTGCTTGTATGCCAATAAAATAACTATTTATTAGTTATTATTAATATTTTTATTCATTATTTTATAATTTAATTCTAATTTGAACTGATAAATTATTAAATATCATATTATAATTTAAAAGCATGAACAACTAACCGTTAGTCGCTCACAAATTACTGTTAATACTAAATTAGATATATATACACTCTAAATTTATATGAAATTATTTAATTAAATTTATATTTTTATAAATTTTAATTAAAATTTATATGGACCACTTATATATAATTTTTTATTTTTTTTTTTAGTTGATCCATATTTAATAAATTTAGCCCGCATATATTTTCTTATATTAATATTTAAAATTATCAAATGTAACATTTAAATTTATTAAAAAATTATTTATAATAATATGAATATATTAAAATATTTTTTAAAAATACAAGTTAAATAGAAAGATATAACTAAAACATGCATAAAATGGTGGTGCATGACTAGTTATTAATTGATTATATATAGTTACTAATTACTATTGATGGTTTAATTTTATATTTATAAAACGTAATTATTAATTTATTATATTGTTGATTAGTATTGTTAAATTAACCACATAATTGAAATGTCGTTATGTAATTATACTCTTCTTAATCAATGTTTCTTAGATATACGATATCTCTCTGTCTTTTCTTGTAGTTTTGTCCTTTTATTAGAAAACTATAATTTATTAACGTATTTTTTCTTCTTTCCTTTTATCTCTTCCTGTTGGAGTCCGTATTTGCAGAATATGACACGAGGAGGAAGCAAATTTTGCTTATCCAACTTAAAATCTTTTGCCTGATGTGTCGTTATATATATATATATATTTTTTTTTTTCCGTCTCCATCAAAATTTTTTGTCTTTGCTTATTCATTTTTTATGTATAGAGAGAGGCCATATGGGGGATGTATGGGTTACACTAATAAATAATTCTCTTTTTATAATCTTTATTATCTTCGTTATCCAATATTTTCACGAAAAAAAACTGATATATATATATATATATATATATAATTTAATATTTATTATATATATGATGAAAATAAATATAATGTAATTATGATTAAATAAAAAATTTATATAAGACCATATTTTTAATGTTATCAATCCAATCACATTAAGTTAAAAGTTATATATATATAATAAGTTATGGACAGTCATTTGCTCAAACATCTACTCACACAATAAAGTAATATATAATAAAGTTATGATTTTAACATCGGGTAAAATTAAAACGAGATTACTGAAATTTTTTTAATTCAAAATGACGTTATTTTATTTGATAAAAAAAATATCGTTTTGATAAAAATAAAAAAAATTGACTATTTCGAACCAAAAAATCGATTTGATTTGATCCGTTAATCAGTCAATTTATCCATTTTTAATCGATTTTAGGGACGGATAAATGAAAACTGACCGGATTAATCTTTATTTTGATTTTTAATTTTTTCAATTTAACTGATCAATCCAGTCTGATTATGATAACCACGTTATTATCAAAATTCTTATTAGTTATAGACTTACAAGTTTTCAAAATGACTTAAAAATTTGTGAAAAATATATTTTTATTAAATTGTCATTAAACAAATCAAATGTGACATTTTAAATTGGGTTCAATAAGTCATATTCAGATCAAGTCGTGCAAGTTTTACCTTTAATTATTTCAAAACATTTTTTAGTTTTCAGAAAATAAGAACAAATTATGAGTTGATCCAATTTTTTTTAAAAGGTAAATTGGATTAAAACTCTAAAATTAAACATAGTTGAGTGAGAATAGTATTAAGATAAATGACCTCTTGAGAAATTTTCGTGTTGCACCTTTCTTATTATAATGTCCCAAATAATTTTAGGATTAATGTTATAAATTGAATTGAATTGAGTTGGCAAATTAAATTAAAAATTTATCATTCAAATTCATAATTTTCACTTTATACAAAATTTAAAAAGATAGTAAATCATAAAAAAAATCTATAGTACCTTTTGTCTTATACATGTATCTGGTTTCGAATCCTCCGTCCCACAAAAAAAAAAAAAAAAGATTTGTTAAAGAATATTCTAAAGATGTTAGTTAAAAAAATAAAAATTCAAATAATATTAAATAAATAAATTTAAAAATAAATTAAATTAATGTATATTAATTATAAATAAATGCAGTTCTATCAAAAAATTTAGTTTTTCTCATTCAGGTCACTTTTATATTAAATTCATATATATTTTAAATAATTATTTTTTAAAAGTACTTGTTAGAAAAATCATAAAAAAAAAAAAAAAAATGAATTTGCGACTTGAATTTGTCTTCCTCAACCTTGGACCAAATCTTATTTTATCCACGTAAGGTGGAGGGTGATTGAGGAATTCAGACATAAAAAAGAAAATGCAAAGAGAGCTCTCTCTAGATAGAAAGGATCCTGCTTGGAATGCATTATCAATAATTCATTACAGGGGAAAAAAAGATATATATAAGTGTTATTTTGCACTTCGCAGATGTTTCTAATAATGTAATATATTCAGAGATGATATTATTAAATGATGTTTTTAATTTATTTTCTCAACTGTTGCAAGATATAATTGTATAGAGAGGTGGCAAATGTTTTAGGTAGAGTCACTTTGGGTGGTGAATGGTCCAGTTTTGAGTGGAGTTATCCTTATAATTGATTTCAGGTCAAATTCAGTTTTGATAGAGATCATTTTTCTATTAATTTTTTAAAAATAAATTTAAAATTTATATAAAAAAAATAATAATATGTTTAAATGTCAAGGATTTAAACTTTAAATTTAGATTTGCGTCAAATTTTTTATTTATATTATTAAGTGGATTTAAATTTAATTCAAAGATACAGTGAAATCTAACTTTTTAAAAATCTAATATTTCAAATATTATTTTTTACCTAATTATTTTAAATCTATTATCTTCATATTTAAGCTAAAATCTCTATTTTTTTTTTTAATTTAAAATTTCTTTCACTTTTCAAATAAAAAATTTATAAATTTAAAATATAAAATTTGAAATCAAAATTCATGTATCCAAATACAACTTAAATTTGTTTTTTCAATTTATTTGCAGTTAAATTGGTCACATCTCAAATTTGTTCAAATACGCTACATTCTGGGTTTAATTGCTCAATGCATTTGGATCATTTTAGGTTCCATTGAAATTTAGGCATGTTGAACTTAGAATTTAGGATTTAGATTAGATTTGTGGGTCAAAACAAAAATTATCATATCTAATTATATAAATTTCTATATTTCTTTTACTTCTAAAAACAGATATTAAAAGTATAGAATTTATAATAAATGAATTTTTTACTCAACAATATTGATGGTAATTAAATCATCAAATAATATATAAAATAGAGATACATTACTCATGTGGACCTTATATATAAAAGTGATGGCCTGTAATCAAGGAGAACAGGTCAGAGACCTCTTGAGATTGTCTTGATGAGGGGTTCCGATACCTTAGTCAAAGGACTTGAAGATGGGAGAAATGAATAATTGTATAAAAATGAGACTTGAAAATGAGGGTGAATGAAGAAAGTTTTTTATTAATAAGACTTCAACTTCTCTTGTTTAGTCGGAGATCATTTTACCTTAAAAGCAAAGGAAGAAAGTTTTTTATTGATAAGACTTCAACTTTAACATCCAAGATTGGTGCTTTATAATCTTCTGTTAGTTAAAGATGAAATCACAAAAAATTTAACCTCCACACCTCATTAATAAAATTCAAATTCTATATCTTTGAACTTTACAACAAAATATTTTGCAAAAATAGCTAAGCCTCCAATTCTTTCAAATTTTTGTTTTATTTTTGGTTGTTATATTAGAAACTAATGCTATAAATTAAGATGCCACCCTACCATTTCTTTGATAAAGAAACATCTATATTTTTTTTCTACTCTAAATATTATTATCTGATTTGATAGGTATATATACTCATAGACAAATTTATTTAGAGGCAAGTGGCACATGCTGCCCCCTCTTATTTGTGTCCCCATTTACTGCAATTATTAACAAAATACACAAAATAATCTTTGACATTGAAGTCTAGCGTCAAGTAAACTAATTTTTAGCACTAAATTAGAGTTGAGGCAAAACTATATAAACATGTATTTTAAGTGGGCTAAATTACACAGTTGCCTAAATTTACCTTTTAATTCACAACTATTTTTAAATTTTAATTTATTACATAAAAATACTTAGACAATAATTTTATAGCAATGATGATCTTTTTTTCCTATTTTTCAATCTGCACTTCGCTGAAACTTCTACCTGCCATAATAATAATAATTTTTTAATATTATTTTATATTTTTTAAAGGGTCACGTGATATTTTCACTCACATTTTCCTTTATTTTTTCTTCTTTAATCTTTTCTATCAAAACTATTTTCTTCTTCCTTATGACTATATCCATCAAAATAATCTCATGGCTAAACCATCAAACTCAAATTTAGTGAAAATGAGTGGAAGAAGAAAATAGTTTTGATGAATTTCATGATTTTGATGGGTTTGATGAGATTGAAGAAGAAGAAGATTAGAGAAAATGAGAAAAAGAAAAATAAGATGATTTTGATAGTTGATTTGATGATTGGGTTTGATGAGATTGAAAAAGAAGAAAAAAAAAATTGATAGAGGTGAGAGGAAGAAGAAGATAATTTTGATGGTGGTTTTAATAGATTTGATGAGAATGAAGAAGAAGATTGAAGAAGAAGAAGAAGAAGAAGAAAATTGGTGGAGGTGAAGGAAAGAAAAAATAGCTTTGATGGATGAGTTTGATGAGATTGAGAAAGAAGAAAAAGAAGATTGGTGGAGGTGAGGAGAAGAAGAAAAGGAAGATGATTTTGATGAGTTTAATAAGATTGATGGTTTTGATAGAGAAAATTGAAGAAGAAGATTGAAGAAAAAGAAAAAGGTGAGTGACTTAAAAAAAATTAAAATAATATTAAAAAATTAATATTATAGTGCCACGTAGAATTTTTAATGAATTGCAGGTCGAAAAATAGATAAAAAAATTATCGTTGCTATAAAATCATTATCTGAAAATTTTTATGTATCAAATTAAAATTTAAAGGTGATCGTAAATTAGAAAATAAATTTAGAGATAAGATTGTAATTTAGTCATTTTAAATATAGGAACAGAGAAGAGTTAACTCAAGAATGATATGGCAAGTGGACCACCACTGATAATTGGGTTAACAAAGAAATTTTATTTAACAACACTTTCTACCAATTTACCATATTAGTTCTTGTGGGACTCACTATAAAGTGACTCTTGTTAATTCAATTAATCTATATAATTTAATTTAATTTGATTGAACGATTTACATTGAATAGTAAACACTACTAATTATTGGTATTTTAAATTTTTTAAATACACTAGTAAACAATAATTTTTGACACTAAATTTATTGAAATAGGATTTTGGCTATGAAACTCATAATACATTGCTAGTGTGTATATATATATATATATATATATATAATATTTTTTTTAATACACAAGATTAACTATAATGATATAGATTTTATAATAATACAAGATCTATTAAGAGCAAAAATATATAACAATACTATGCTATGTATGATTAGTTAATATAATTTTTTTGTCTATTTTTTTATTCAGACATTCGGATATTAATATTATTTTTTATTTCATATATTATTATTTTATTTAATGATTGTACATATTCAGTATAGGTAATAATTTTGAAAAATATTATTGATAGCTAAGTTTAATTGTAATAAACTTTTACATTATTACACATGCAATTAAGACTTTTAAATCTATTTGCATTTTTTACTATTTAGTAATAATATTGGAGTTACATTTGATGAGTTCTGTTACAAATTCATCAATGTTCTTATCAGAACTTCCATCTTCGTCTACTGCCTCTTTTGCAAGTGTCTTCCATTTCCGTGAATTACTTCTGATCTCATTCGCGGTATTTCCTTCCATAACTTGCCTTATGCACAGCTCTATTTCTTCTTTTGCTGCGATTCCTTCTACATCGACCTTTACTCTAACTCCTACTTGCCATACGTCGGTAATAAACTTAGCATTAGTTGGCTGATCTGTCCATTGTGGCATTGCGACTATCGGTACTCCCAAGCTCAATGCCTCAAGCGTCGAGTTCCATCCACAATGAGTCATGAAGCAACCCACAGACCTGTGAGCTAGAACTTCTAGTTGTGAACACCAAGTCACAACAAGACCTTTCTCTAAGGTCTCGTTCACAGAGGTCTGTGAGAGTTTTTTTTCTTCGGATTCTCTAACTACCCACAAGAAATTATAGTTGCTCATTTTCAATCCACATGCTAGTTCTTCCATTTGCTTTTCTCCCAGTGCAGCTATACTTCCAAATGACACATAAACTACTGAACCGTTTTCCTTAGTGTCTAGCCACTCCATGCAACTATTGGTCTTGGGTTTGAACAAGTTGAGGCTATAATCATTGTCATCCTTCAATCTTTTGTCCAGGTACTTTGATGGGATTGTTGGTCCTATTAGCTTGATTGATCTTTGGCTTGCCATCCAGTTCATCACCTAATTAAATACAATTAGAAGGTATTTAGTTTTTAAATTAAGAAAAAATCTATATTGCTTATAAAAGTGATTGTTAAAGTGAATAACTATCATTCGTCCTTCATTTAAATATTTTCTTCATTATTTACCAAAATTATGAGAAGAATATCTATGCATAATTAATCATTGTATGTAATATTAATTGTTTTCAGGATCATGGGATAGCGAGTTCTATTCTAAAAAAAAAATGAAGGTAGAGTTGAAGCAATTACCTCTTTTTCTAAGCTATCGAAAGTATTAAAAAGGATCCAATCAACATCCTTAATATTGGAAAACTGACCAGTCATGAGGGTTAAAAGGCTTGGGCCGTCTCCCAAGTCATAAAGCGAAGAGGGAAGATCATAACTCTCAAGTGGTGGCATCCCTTGTAACAATACAAAATCCAGCTGGATTGGAATGTTTAGTTTCTCTTCATGAACTTGGTAGTAAATGGCTGAAACAGCACATGACTGTGTGAAGAATGAAGCTCCAGTGAGACCAAGATTTTTGGCTATATCTAGAGCCCAAGGCATTATTGAATCATACACAAGACAACTTATTGGGAAGCCACACTCAGCTTGTCTTTCAACTATTTCTGATAATTTTCCAGCCACCAAAGAACTGAAATTTTTCCAATAATCTTCTATTGTGGAAATCAAATTGTTTTCTTCATTATTATCTGAAATGGACTCGACAGTAACTGTGCTGTTTATGGGTTTTATTAGCTCATCATCGATGATAGTAACTAGTGTTACTTTGATTCCTTTGGAAACTAGGCGTTTAGAGAATTGGAACAATGGGTTAATATGGCCTTGTGCAGGAAAAGGAAGTGCTACTACATGAATTTTATTAGCTCTTTCATTTCTCTCCATTTTCAATATGCAACTCTTTTGCTTTCTCTCTCACTCATCACACACCTAGAGATATGATTAATATTTAAGAAGGCAAGGTAGGAATAATGACATAGAGATGATGCCAAAAATGTTTGAAATTAATGGTTGAACATATATTTAACAAATGAAAAATTAAAAAAGTGTCATTATGTCATTTCATTAGTGGGGAAACAAAACAAATGTGCATGTTATAGTCTCTTTGTTTTGAATGATCATATATAAAAATTTTATTATATATAATACAAAATATATATAAAATTAATAGATCATATTCTATAAACTAAATTGTCATTATCTATTAAAATGTCATAATATTTACAAAATCTTGCACCGGAATTAGTATTTTAAATTTTCCATATATATATATATAATATTTGAGTTTTATAGAAAAACGATTTAAATTTGAGTTTAAGAATATGAAAAATTCTTTATTTAATGTATCATATCACTTTATAATCATACATGATAAATTAAATTCACTGAAAAATTTCTCAATTAATATAATATTAAAATAACACAAAAACAACACTAACTTTTAAAATTTTAACCATTAAATTACAATCATAACAATATAACGAATAAATAAATTAATTAAAAACTTTTAATTATGAAATTACAATCATGCTAAATGAAAAAAATAATAAACTATTAAATAAAATCTAAATTTAACATAAGGGTTAAATCTGGCACTCCCAAAATCTTAATTTTGGGTTTTATCAAAAGAACAATTTTTCATTGGTAATTAGGAGCCCACATAATTTCTTTTTCTTTTAATCCAATTGTTCGGATGACTCTGAATCCATAAAGGATCGTCCTAAAATAACAAATAAACTTTCCAAATTTATATTAATACTACAATTTACCATTTTTATATATTTCTTTGTACTAAAATAAACTAATAGATAAAAAATAAAATAGATTTATTAATAAAAAATAAATCAAATAATTTGAATAAATGGACATTATAATTGTAATAAAAATAATTCTGTCCTTTTCATTTTGGAAAATTCAAACAAATTAAAAGAAAATATAATTTTTTATTGTTATCGTTTTTTAGGATTAATTATTATTTTTCCCTGTATAATGACCAATTACACTAAGTTCTTCTTAACTTTTTAAAAATATACTAATTCTCTCATAACAAATGTTATAATATACTGTTAGATCATTCCGTCCAATTTTATCATTAGTCAACCCTATAAGAGTAGTAAAAAGACAGAAATGATCTTGCCCATTATTTTTAATTAATTACATTCTATTTTTACTTTAAAAATTTTTTTAAGGTTAAAAAAATTATTTTCATATTTTTGAAAAATTTTAAAATAAAAAATAAACAAAAATATTTTTTAGAAAATATTTTTTATTTTTTATTTGTTATTTTTTATTTTAAAAATAATTTAAGAAGAAATTAAATTATTTCTTCTTAAATTTTTTAATACAAATAAAAAATTCATTTTTATATTTTTGACAAATTTAAAAATAAAAAGTAAAAAATATTTTTATTTTTTATTTGTTATTTTTTTATTTCCAAATTTTTATTTTTTAACAAATAAAATAAAAATATTTTTAAAAAATATTTTTATTTTCAAATTTGTCAAAAGTGTGAAAATATATTTTTTAAGCCTAAAAAAATTTTTTTAAGTAAAAATAGAATATAATTAATTAAAATTAAAGAGTAAGGATATTTATGTCTTTTTATTATTATTATAAGTTTGACTAATAGTAAAATTGGATGGAATGATTTAGTAGTATATTATGATATTTGTTAAGAAGGAATTAGTGTATTTTTGAAAAATCACGAAAAATTTAGCGTAAAAGGTCATTTTATTGGGAGAAAATAGTAATTAACTTTTTTATATATATAATTGTTCAAATATAACATGTTAAAAAGATACTAACAACTTCTTATCAGAACTTCCACTTGTATCCACCGCCTCTTTAGTAAGTTTCTTCCAATTTTGTGCTTCTTTCTCATCTTAATAGCAGTCTCTACTCCCAAAATAACCTGCTTATAAAATGCTCTATTTTAAATTTTGAAATAATTCCTTGTACATCAACCTTTACTCTGCTCAACACCAACTTAATTATATTGCCAACAAATTTTGCATTGGTGAAGTCTTGTCCAAAATCAACTGACCCATAAAATCAAAAGACCAGTAGTTCTTATTTACTGAGTCATAAGATTTCTTCTTTTCTTTTTTTTAGTTCAAAATCAGCTTTTTCTAGAAGCAATACCAAACTGACCAGTAACGCACAGAGAAATTTTCCCCTGAATCTAGCCACTACATGCAAGTAATAGAATTGAGTTGGAAGATGTTGAAATATCACCCATCTTCTGTCTAAACAGGTGCGTAACCTAAAATTATATATATATATATATATATTTAATTGACTCTCCAAAAAATTATATTCCATCCGTCTCAAAAAATTAGTCATATTTCATTTTATACGTGAATAAAAAATTTAATTACTTTTAACTTATTATATTAATTTTATCTTTTTTTTTTTTCTAAAATATCCCTGTTTAAAATACTCATATTATACACTTTTCAATATTTTTTTTCTATTTTCAATAATTAAAGTACTCTATATTTAGCTGAATTTATAATTCTTATATGGAAAAAATAAAAAAATATAATTAATATATCTGATAATATTAATGTAAATTAATAAATAACATATTTGATATTTACCTACTAAATTAATATTTAAAAAAAAAAAAAACATGATTATATTTTGGGACGGACGAAAAAGAAATAATATGATTATCTTTTTGGGATGGAGGAAATATATAATTAATAATTCTAAAATTACATAAATTTTTAATTAAACTCAAAAAAAATTATATATAATTTATAATATTAAAATTTTCTACTAATTTAACTTTAACCCCTTTAATAACATTAAAATTATATATAAATTTTTAATTCGTCTCCTTAAAAAAAATTATATATAATTACTAATTTAACTTTCACCCCTTAATAAAATTTTCTGGTCACACCATGTATATTTGTGTCCAAATATGTTTATGGGATTTGATGAGCACAAAAATAGTACAGGCCCAATAGAGAAGCCTTATGACCATAAGCCTAGAAAGAAGGGGTAGGATTATAGAGAGAGCGATCAGTCAATTCAATTTGAATTGAACCAAAATTTAAAAAAAAAATTAAATTAAAATTTTTAAAAATTAAATCAAAATATGAATTAAATCGAATTAATATATTTCGATTTAATTATTTTATTATATATATATGTCGGTTCAATTATTTCGAGTATTTTAGAAGAAAATCAAATCGAACTGAATAGATAAATATTTTAAAAAATAAATTAAATTAAATTAAAATTAAAATCAAATGAAACCAAACTGACCTATTAAATTTGATTCAATTTAATTTTCAATTACTTGAATTTTGAACTCACCCTTCAGCAGCAAATTCCACTTATTATTTATTTACTCGCTTATATGAATTGTCACCCTAATAAAAAATAGTCGTACGAGTTGTTCAATTTAAATTTACATTAATTAATTTCTATTAGAAGTTATAAATTAAATATAATTATATATAAAATTTTACCACACAATTTATATAGTTTTCTACATACTTATCATTTTATTATTGGTTTTATTATGGATTGTCTCGATCATTATTGTATTAGAAGATACTTAAAATTTTTCATTAGTTAAATAATTAAAATATCAATTAATTATTTTAAAATTAATTAAATTCATATAATCGAATTAATGGAGGGTTAATAAATTAGTTAGATCTCTTAGGCTCCGTTTGTTTCATGAAAAATATTTCCCTGAAAACATTTTCTATATTTTTTGATATGTATAACATTTTAGTAAATTAGTCTAACGGAAAATATTTTCCTGCTTAATAAAAAAAACTAAGCTATTTTTAAAGAAATAACTTGTTAGTCAGCTATTTTCAAAGAAATGACTTCCTCATTTCAAAAGAAAAAATCAATTTTCAAATTTTAATAAAATTATTATAATGAAAAGAAAGTAAATAAACATACATACACTTTTTAATATATTGATCACCTAGTGTTACCGCTGATGATCGCCTAAAATAATCATCAATTATTGACAACAGACACCAACCATCATCGACAGTCGACGATAATTATAATTTTTTATTTTTTATATAATTTTTTCATATTTAATAATAAAATTTAAAAATATGAAATTATTATAAGTTTAAATATGTTTATAATTTTATAAATTAAAATTTTTAATTATTTTAACTAGTTTTTAATATAATAACTATTAATCAAACAGTAAAAATTAGTCGTTTAAAAAATATTTTTTAAGAAAATATTTTCCTTTGAAAAATATTTTATAGAGATGAGTTATTTTCTGCGAAATAAATGAATCCTTCTATTAATAATTTTTGATCAATCATTATTGATAAAATATCCTTTTCTTATATGGAAAAATATTCTTTCTTAATTACAAGTTAAAGTTCTTTTACTAATAATAATTCTTATAGTTTTATAAGTTTTATGATTAATTAGTTTGCTTTTATTTTATTTTATTTTATTTTGATATAAAATTTAGTAATAATAGCATCAAAAACTATAAAATATGTTTTTTAGTTATTTAACAAATTCATGGTATTGGAAAGTTTAATTACTTAATCAACCATCACATAAAAATTACATAATTAATGTTATGAAATATATTTCATTATATATTATGAAAAATAATTTAAGAACTAATAATTTACAACAATTATTAAAAAACAAAAATCTATTTAAATCCATGACTAAAACTATTTTTGAAATAAATTTGATTTCAAAAATAAAAGTGGAGGCTATCTACCACATATAAAGTACCACAACCAATTAAATCAAGGTAGAGCAGGAGAAATAACTTCTTCTAAGCAATTGAAACTGTTAAAAAAAAAGGACCATTTCAGCTTCTTTTTTATATTAGAAAACTGGGAAGCCATTGGATTACATGGCCAATTGGCCATTGAATTGGGGGCAGGTCTTCGCTCTAAAGAAGTGTGCAGGCTTTGCTCTCACAAGAAGTGTCATCCCTTCTAATGAGAAATACACTTGGGTCAGTTGGAAGATTAACTTTCCCTAATAACCCAGCTGCTTGTATCAAACGCTTGAAATAGAACATGACCGTGCGTAAAGAACGAAGCTCCAATGAGGCCACATTGCTTGGCTTTCTCTTTCGCCCAAGGCCTCATGAATCATATACAAGGCAACTCACTGGGCAACTAACCTTGGAAAATTTTTCAATGATTTCTGATATTTTTCTTGATACACTTAAAAGGGAAAAGATTTGTCCGAATTTGAATGCCTAACTTTTTATATTATAAGACAGACACTCTAACGGCTAGAAATCAAAATCTAACTGTTTATAGTAAAACTTTCTTTTGACATTTTCATTAATAAAGATGCTTATGAGGTAATACAACATAAAAGCACTATAGTACTTTTTAATAAGTTTTTGTTTCTACAAAAGGAGGAAAAAAAATTGAAAGAAGAGTAGACAATGACTAAATATTCAAACCTGAATTTCATGACACTCAAAAAAAAATAATAATAGAAAACACAATTATTTAGAGCCACTACAATTGCATACAAGTTTTGTTACAAATTCTTCAATATTCTTATCAGAGCTTCCACCTTCATCAACTGCCATGGTAGCTAATTTCTTCCATTTGTCAGAACTTTTCCTAATTTCATTTCCTGTTTCCTCTTCCATGACTTCTTTTATACATCTTTCTATCTCTTCTTTAGTAACAATCCCTTTTTCATTTACTTTTACTCTAACTCCTACTTTCCAAACATCAGCAACATACTTGGCATTAGTTGGCTGATCAGTCCATATTGGCATCGCCACCATTGGAACTCCTAAGCTCAATGCCTCTAATGTTGAATTCCACCCACAATGAGTTATAAAGCATCCTGTAGACTTATGAGCCAAAACTTCTAATTGAGGACTCCAATTTACTACCAAACCTATTTCTTTAGTATCTTCTATAAAATTGTTAGGAATTTTTTTCTCTTCTGATTCTCTTACTACCCACAAGAAATAATGGTTGCTTCTTTTTAGTCCCCAAGCCAATTCTGCCATTTGGTCTTCTCCAAGAGCAGCTAGACTTCCAAATGATACATAAATAACCGAGTTTGGTTCCCTCAAGTCTAGCCAATTCATGCAAGTTTCTGAATTGGGTTTGAAAAGGCTGAGCCCATAATCTTTATCATCCTCTAATCTCTTGTCTAAGAACATTGAAGGTATTGTTGGTCCAATTGGCTTTATTGGCCATTTGTTTGCCATCCAATTCACTACCTGATAAGAAAAAGAACAATTAAATTGAACCAACACAAATAACTACAACCATTAACATTAATTGTCTTCATGTTATGCTTCCATGGCATTAATTGTACTGTATATAGTACTATCAAACTATCTACAGTCCATAATTTTTATATATAGGGGCGGAGCTACTGCGGAGCAGAAGGGTCCTAGCCCCAGGCCCAACTAGTTCAACGTAGCACAGACATTAAACATTAAAAAAATGTATATATAAGAGGCTATGGTCCAGTTGACCTTGGTTCACAGCCCCTTTGTTTGCTTCTCCTAAAAAAGAAGATTGACTACGCCTATATATATATAAGTCAAACCAATCGAACCGATCAAATTAAATCAAAATTAATGGTTTTATAATTTATTTGATTTAGTTTAATTTGAAAAATAAAATAAATCAAAAATTTAATTTAATTTGTGATTTGAGCATTTTTTTCTTCTGTTTCAAATCAACTAAACTGAATATATATATATATATATATATATATATATATATATATATATATATATATATATATATATATATATTTGTATAATTATAATATATTTATATGTTTTTTTTTTTTTTTATATATATATATATATATTTTTTTATAAT
>CANXYC010966184.1:0-18782 GCA_948193065.1 Aleurites moluccanus
TTTTCCTTTGGGATAAAATTGGAGTCAAAATGGGTTTTTACCTTAAATTTTCCCAACAAAAATAACTTAAGGTGGCGACTTCAATCAAAATCATTTTCGAATAAAAGGCGCTAAGCTCGTCTCCTCCGTGAGAAATTGCCCCTATATGAGCGCTCTGATGCCCCAATGCCTCTCTTCTTCCTTCGAAAAAGAGCAGGCAAGCCCGGACGTGGCGACGCTCGGGCGAGGCCTCACAGTAATTCATGGCCATTTTGATTCATTTTATATTGTTTGATATTGTATATTTGATACCTATTGTATTGCCTACAATGTGGTTTGATTGTTGGTTGAATTGGGCATGCCAAATTTACACCAAACCCTAACTTATTGGTTTGCCATTTTGTGCCCTCCAAGTGTTTGATAAAATGCCTAGTTATTTTTGCCTTGGCCTATTGCTTTGTATTCTATAGGCCTACTATTTGAATGCCACCGTTGCCAGCGATATTGGTATGCCAATTGGCCTACCGATTTTCTTTGCCTAACCAACCTTTGTTCCATCCCTTTGTTGTTTACCATACCACTTATCATTGATTGTATATCATATATTGCAATGCCATTGATTCAATTGCTATTTGATTTGAAAGTATTGAGCTTATTGTTATCAATGATACCATTGTTGTATAACGGTGTTTATTGATATGATATTCACTTGCATTGACCTAAATGTGGTTTGACAGAGTTGCCGCCCCAACAGGATAGTGGGTACATACTATCGGCAATGTGCACATTGATATTGATGCCCTAGCTGGGAAGGATTATTGGTCCCGGCTATAGGACCCGATCAGTCTTATGCTTGCTTGATATGTGATCGACTGTGTGATTACACATAATCTACGTATTTTAGGGCCCTATATTTGTCTTACCATTTAATTCCATACCATTTATATGACCATTGATATTCCTGTCAAATTCTGACATTGATTCTATAAACCATCATGATTGGTACTATTTCCTTTGCTCTAATATTATTATGTGTTCTTGACCCATCTTATTTTTATTGGCAATGCATATAGATTTACTAAGTATCTTATATACTCACTGTTTCTTTGTTTAACCATTTCAGGAGAAGAGTAGACTGCAGAATCCCGTCTTCTGACATCCAGCGGATTCCTGCTACTGTCATTTCATGTAAATATTACATTATGTATTTTTTTGGTGTTCATAACCTAGCTGCTCTATGGGGTATGTATGGGTTAGCTAGGATATGAACAGTTATATATGTATGTGATGATATTATATGATATATAATGAGTATATGGCATGATATAATGACTGTTACAGCCAATCGCACTAATTTACAGAAAGAATTACAGAAAGACAGAATGAATGGTAATTAAGTAAAATGGATAATTAATTGATGATTTTAGATTATGCATGTGATACTAGGTTCTATGGGTGCTGGTCGCCATTGGCATCTCCCGCATCCTAGGACTGTCGCAATCCAGAAATGGATCGTGACAATTATTGATAGTGTTCTTGATAAAAAAAAAAAAAAAAGTATATTTAATTGAATCAAAACTTGATTCAAAGTGAGAACTTAACGACAAGCGATCTTCTTCAAGCAATCGACATTCTTGACATTCGAAACTACTCATAAGACAAATAAAGTTTGAGAGCGATTCGCCAAGCCTTGGGGTGTCCAGGTTTGAGTAATTTCTTATTTTATTTTATTTTTTTATTTAGCAATCATATGAGTTTTTTGGGCATAATCAAATGGATTGGTAACAATCCATGTAATTTTTCTTTTTTTTTTCTTTGTAAAAGTATAACACCCGAGTTTTTTTTCTTTGTAAAAGTATAACACCCGAGAATTTTCGAGCCCCAACTAGGTCACTTTTGTGACACTGTCCTGGAAAATATCAGTACTAATTACACCGCCCGAAAAAATAATAGTCCAATTAATTTAAGAATTTCTTATCCAAGCCCGGGGGGATTAAGTTAATTAATTTTATGTGAAATTATGGAGAAAATAAAGAACTGAAAAACCTTTAGAAATACTGAAATTTTAAAGAGTGGCAAAATCATAATTAATGGCAACTTTAGGGGCGATTTTGAAAATTATCTGTTTGAGATCCAGAATTGACCAATAACCATTTTTAATAAATAGAGCAGCTCAATATAAGCCTTTTCACTTCCCACATCCAAAGTTGAATCTTAACAGAATAAATTACAGAAAGGAATCAGGTAATACCTAAATACCTAAATACTAGGCCCTTCTTTACAAATACATAAAAATTCCTCAAATAAAAATCCAATTAGCCTTCTTCTTCTTCATTTCTCCTTTCTTTCTTTTCCTCCCTCTATGGCTGAAATTCCCAAGCTCTTTCCCACCAATTTTTAGCCCAAAAATCCTAGAAAGAAATTACTAAAAATCTAATTCTCACATAATCTAGCCTAAATACAATAAAACCCAATAAAATTTAGTGATATTTTACAAGTTTAAGTGTCACGTCCCAATTTTAGAACATGACAATCCTAGAATGTAGGAACAGCATAAGGCTACTGACACCCATAGAACTCTTCTATAACCTGTAAATATCACCTGCTATGATATATTTATATCCATATAATCAGTCTATCTATCATCATCTGTGATCATATCTGATTTCAACACATTTCATATATATTAAATATCAGTAAATAATAATATTACAGACCATACTAAGTATAGTCATCCCAATAATTTACATATCCATGGAGCATCTAAAATATATACAAGGAATATATACAAGTTCAATATTTACATTATTATTATAAAGTTGGATCCACTGATGAAGAAATCTTGGACCAGCTCTATTCCTGACCTGAAAAGATAAAACCACTAATGGGGTGAGTATTTTCATACTCAGTGAGTCAATATATATATTATCATACATTAAGCCGGGTAGGAAACAATAAATAAACAGTATTAACAATTGACTCATGGATAGCACATTAAAGGACCAAATCAAGGGAAATGGTTTATAGACATCAAATATAGATGTATAGGCATTGGAAGAAATAATAACCATGCATATATAACAGATACTAGGCCATGAACCACATACCATTACCAATATAACATGTAAATAGCATAAGGTGGACCAGACCCTATGGCTAGGACCATAACCCTTCCTAGCTAGGGTATCACTGAAATTTTATTGTGCAGAATGCTTATGGTATTTACCCACTATCCCATCAGTAAGGTAGCTCTGTCATACAAACATTAGAATATGTTAAAGATAGCAAATAAGATATCAAATAGGCAAGAGATTCAACAAGGTTCAATTTCTATAACTTTAGCTCATTTGAGCTGTTTAGGCAAGCAAACACATATAGGATCATTATCCTTAATAAAGGAACATTATAGTATATGCAAAATGCCACAAAAGTCATTTAGGATACAAGTTCAAAATATATCAAGAAGACACATTTAGACTGGTGGCAAAGAAAGTTACCCATTTTAGCAAATTTCATAACAATTGGTTTCTTAAGGAAATTAACAAAGGTCATTTCATCGAGAACTTAGTGTGAACCACTTTAGGACTAAATAAATATAGTTTTGGGACATATTGATCAAAAGCCAAAGTTCACAATTCAAGCCCCAATGGCAACAAACACAAAGACATTATCAAACAGGATTTATATACATCAATAAACAATACAATCGGAGGTTGAATTCAAGAAAAATTCAAAGGAAACTAAAATGAAACATTTTGGCCAAAAATTTGCAGGAATTTAAATAAATTCAAATTGATCAAAAAAAAAGGTTTAAACATGCATAATAATATACATATAACTCACCAGAACCGATGGTTTGATCGTTTTCTCTATAAAACGCCTATTTGCCTATAGCAGGCAAAAGCAGTGTTTTTCGGTTTCCTTCGATTCTACAATCAATTTTATCATATATTTAGCCTTAAATGGATTATAACTAACATATTTAAATATTAATTAGAATTATGGAATCCTATATAGAAAATCCATTTCAAACATAAACTTAGTTTTAAGTTTTCTCCAATTTCGATCCAATCTTGAAATCTATCGATCTAATCATGTTTATAATCATTTATATAGCTTAAATGAATAAAAAGAATGAAGAAAACATCATCCTCACCTGAATTCTTTCAAGTGGTCGAAATTTAGGTTTGAAATTTCATAAATTTCTAGCTTGAATTTCTTGGAATTTTCGCTGGAAATTAGCTTAATCGGTAGTTTAACCGAGTTTTCTATCAATTTTACTTGAAGTTTAGATGAAATTGGTGGATCTTTGGAGGAGGAGAGTTTCAGCTAGTTGGCTATGGAATATGGAGGAAAATTTTCTATTTAATGAAGAATTAGAACATATTTATATGAATTAACTTTCAGCTAATTCGATTTTCCCCCTCGACATTTCTCGTATTCATATTTTGAACTTGAAACTTATAATTATTTATCTTTTTATCCCATTTCAATTCTGAAATAATATTTGTTATATTTCTCTAGCTTATGAGTCTAATGGTGATATTAAAATTTTAAAATTTCGAACTCGTTCGTTAATCAAAACGTCGACATGCTTACCTATCCACCAGGTCGATCTTTAGCGATTTGTTAAATCGCGCAAGTATGATGTTCTAATGTCTAAACTAACTTTATGTATTCTTAAACAACATATATTCAAGATTATATAGATGAAATTTGAGGGTGTTACATTAAGCTCCTCTTCATTTTGGCCAACATTGGATTCCAAGGTAACTTGTTGATTTTTTTAAGTTTTTGGATCTATTTAATTTATTGAAGATTGTATAGCATGAATTAGTAGTTAGATTAAATCAATTTATTCATTAAGATAGAAATTCCCAATTCTTAACCCTAATTCAATTATGTTTAAATTCAAACTTTAAATTAGAGTTAATTTGTGCTTAAACTAGTTAATTTATGTTAGTATGTAGTTAGTAGATGCTAATTAGTGGCTTTAATGGATGTAGAAAATAGTTTGGAGGAAAAGTGTGAAGATTGCCCATTTTGCTTATTTTAGAGCAATTGAAGAATTGGAAGGGTATTTTGATAATTTCAGCATTTAGGTGAGCTTCCTATATGCCAATTTACATGCCTAAATCATTGGAATGAATTTTGGAATTTTGCCTTGGGAATTGATGTTTGGCCGAATGCCCTTTTGAAATTTTGCCCATATTTTTTCTTTGTTTTTCCTTTCCTTTTCCAAGTCATTTTGATACAATTAATGTTATTAATTGTTGGAATTGCTAAACCTACTTGATTGTTGGCATTATAGACTTGCTATTGGTATTTTGGTCTTTGGCAATAATGCACCTATTACTCACCAAATGATGTTTAAACCAATGCACACCATATGTTTGATGAAAGTCGTAAATGAAACTTTGATATCTTATGTTAATTGTCTTTACCCAATGCCATTGTCGCTAGTGACATTGGCTAGCCAATATCTTTGGTGACAATGGTAATTTTTAAACTCCTTTGAATCTTATTCCATTTTTGGTTAATGATTTCATTATTAAACCTATAATTGATATCATACCGATAAGCAGTTAATTTATTATAATTATTGATTACTGACTGATATTGATACATACTGTATATTTATTGATACTCGATCATGAAAATAGATTCATTGATGATCTATATTATGTTTGTTATCTTATGTGTGTGAATTTGACAAAACTACTATATTGATGGTGTAGTAGGGGGAAAACCATCGGCTCTGTGCACAGTGGCCTACTGGACTGGGCTAATTGTCTAGGACCCTAGCTGGAAAGAGACTTGTCTCAGCCATAAAGTTTGGCCCACCTTATGTATATAGTGGATATTTGACTATAGCTACATACCTCTTTTATCTATCTTTAGCACACATGGACCCACTATTGACTCTTCTTGAGACCCAACCCTATTTATTGATATTGTTTACTTGATATTACTTGAATTATTTTTCTTTGGGCATTGGTGTGCATAAACTCGACCCTTGATTATTAATCCTGATCTTTTGTTACTTGTAACCTTTTTTGCATGTAATTTGGTATATAGTGAGTTCACTAAGTATTTTTATACTCACCCAATTTGTGGTTTAACATTTTCAAGTTTTGAGCAATAGTGCGGTTCCAGTCTCTTCTCCGAGGAACTGCCATTTATTTTGATTATGTAAATATCTGATACTTATGTATTTTGGTTTTAATTCAGTATGCTCTATGGTTTGTATCAATGTATGGTTTGTAGATATTTATAATAATGGAAAAATGATAAAATGCTATTTTGGACTATTAATATAAATATTTATTTTGATTAAGCTAGACTTGAAAATGGAAAATATGGATGATATAATATTATGAAATGAGATTGTGGATATAATTGAATATTGAATATGATTATTACACGATAGTATTCTGATATTACAGGGGTGTTGGCCGTCATTGACTGTACCCACATCCTATAACCGTCACACTCATTTTTTGGATCATGAAAAAAACCCTTTAACATGAATTAAATTAGAGTTATTGGTATTTAACTCTCCTAATTAAAAATTGGATTAATTGAAACTAAAAAGAACTTAGGAAGAATGCTTAGTCCTCTTTTGTATGAAATTCATGTTGTTATTTCAAGCTACTATTTTATTGTTATTTCTTGTTCTAAAACTTGTTTTGATTGAATTTAAAACACCTACAGTCATAAGGGAAAATTTTGGGTTGATCGGGATGAAAAAGAGTCAAAAATCACCTATGAAACTTGCGAAAATGATTTGGAATCAGGTAGGAAATTAGTGTTAGGTCTGAAGGGCCATGTGGCCCTTTGGAAAAGCCACATGGCTCTTCCTTGTCCTTTGCAGGACTGAGAAGAGCCACAAGGCCCTTCCTAGAGCCACTCGCTCTTAGTAGTACCTTGAAGGCCATTTTTAGTGCCATGGAGGCAAATAGTTATGCCACAAGATTCGAAGGGCCATGTGGCTATTTAGAAGAGCCACACGGCTCTTCCTTGTCCCGTGCATGAGAAGAGCCACACAGTCCTTCCTTAGGCCATACGGCCCCTAGTAGTGCCATGAAGGCTAATTTTAGTGCCATAGAGGCAAAAGATTGTGCCACATGACCCTTTTCGCTTCTTTTGTGTTTGTTCTTTAATTTTTAAGCTAGTTATGAACTTTTTATTGTATATAAGTGTTTAGATGTCATGACTAGATGTGTGAAACTTAGATTATATGTTTATTTGATGATTTCATTTGACTTAGAAGCATGCTAGGTTAAAAGTGCTAAAGTTAAACTTAGTTTTGCATATTTATTGCAATGATGCTTAGTTTAGATTTTGGACTTGTAAATTGGCATATAATGATTAAACATAAAGTAAAATGAACATAATGGCATGATAGATTGCTGACTTAATTAGGTTCATTTGATAAATGAGGTATTTTGGCTTGAATGCATGTAATTGAGCATGTATGTTGCATTGGAACTATTTTTAGTATGAATGGCTTACTTGTAAGTAACCAAAATGCAATTATATAAAGAAAAAGCTATTGATTTTTGTTAAATATTTTGAATAATGTTATGAATGAATAATTTAAGTATGAACCTAAAAATGCGTAAGGCATAGTTAATTGAAAGTAAACTTGGTTGCCATGCAATATGAAACGTGTTTTGTAGGTTAGTATGCCATGACTAGGTTAGATGTTAAAAGTGATTTTTGACTTAAGAATAATTTGGTATATGAATCATTATTTTTGGTGTGTTTTGATCATATGTACAAAAACCAAATAATTAAAGTGACATAATTAAATACTTTACATCATGCATATGCCAAACATGAATTCTGATATGATTAGAAGGAAGTATGATTATTTTGCAAAGTATATTTGTCAGGATCAGAATTCAGGGCATGACGGTCCTAGGATGCAGGAACTGTCAAAAGCGTCCGACACTCGTAGAACCCAGTATCACAATCTTAAGTCCACAATAAATATCAATGTCATATCTAGAATCCATATTTAGTCTATACAGTTCATTATCAATACAGTAATAAAATATTCCATCACACAATAAAATAACCATACAGTCTGCTCTTCTAATACCAGTTATTACAGACCATGGAGCATAACTAGAAGATAACCATATACAATATATCACAGTATTTACATTACAATATGGAGTTTGGTTCCTCGAAGAAGAAGTTGGGAACCCATCACCGCTCATGTCCTAAAAAGTTTTAAAACACTACAGAGTGAGTATATAAATACTCAGTGAGCTCAATATATAATACAATAAATACAGGGTAAAGTATTTAGTAAGAAATTAAGTAAATAGTGTTAAAGAAATAAGGTTGAGCACACCAGTGTCTTTAAGGTACAGTACAAAGAAATAATAAGATAGGCAGTGTCATTATTAGGATTAACTGTCAAGTCTGTATGTGGAAATGACAGACTAAGGGGCCAGTAACAGTAACAGTAAATATCAATAAAATATATAAGGCGGGCCAGGCCTTATGACTAGGACAAGTCCCCTCCCAACTAGGGATCTTGATTATTAACCATGTCCAGCGGGTCATTGTGCACAAGGCCGATGGATTTTACCCTCTACCCCATCGATCGGGTAGTTCTGTCAATTACATATTTATAAGGTATAGGAAATAAAATATATATCTTCAAAAGAACAATATCAATGAATATGATTCAATAATAGTTCAATAAATAATAGTACTAGTCTGTGAAACAGTCTATCTTATCAGAATAACAAGTATTGGTACAGTAAACAATAGCAGTTTTACAACGGTAACAATGATCAAGTACAAGTTCATTAACATCAAGGTCAGTCAATGCCATGTACACTAGTGCCATTGGCTAGCCAATGTCGCTAGCGACAATGGCATTGACTAAGGTAACAAAAGAAATAACTTTGGTTTAGGCATTTCATCGAACAATTGATGTACAACTTTCAATCAACAATTTGGCATGGTTTTAGTGGAAATTTAGCATAGTCGAAAGATCAAATCAAAGGTTCACAATAAGGAGAATTCAACCAAAAACTCAAAGGTTACAAAGAATAAATGTTTAGGAATCAAATTCAAGGATGAAATCAAGGGTAAATGAAGCAAAATTTCAAAGGATTGTTAAATGATGGGTTCGGCCAAAAGGGGTTTTGCACAATTCAATTCCATAATTCATTCTATCACAAATAACATGTAAAAATGAGTATATTGAACTCACCTAATGGCTTAATTCATTCTATCACAAATAACATGTAAAAATGAGTATATTGAACTCACCTAATGGCTTAGATAGCCAAAACTCCACCTTGAACACCAAAGCCTTCTTTAGTAAGCTTTATGAACACTTTGAAGAAATTTTTAATTCTACACTAATATAACCATCAATTTAATTTCCAATGATGGTAATAACACTTATTCTAACTACATCAATGATCATATAACACCACTTCAAGATTTGATACTTAACATAATCAATTTAGGGTTCCAAAATTGGGGATTTCTATCAATTGGTACAAATTGAAGCAATTAATTGTTAAAACCATGTTATTCAACATCTAAATCATCTATCCAAACCATAAAATGGAAGAAAACTTCAAGTTACCTCACTTGGGTATTTGGCCGAAACTTCAAGATGAAAAATTTCAAATTTTCCTTTGTTGCCTTGATGAAATTTGGATGGGAAAAGGTTGGTTTTAGGTTGGATTCAAGTTTTCTTATGTTTTTTCCTTGAAATTTGGATGAAAAATTGATAGATAATTGGCTTAGAGAATTCGGCCAAAGAAATAAAGAAGAAGAAGAAGATAAACTTGGTTGGAAAATATCCTAAGGTATGTATTTATATGCCAAAGTTTTGGATTTTTACACTTTAGCCCCCACACTTTCCTTATTTGCACTTTTACTCGATAACTTTATGTAATTATTTTTATTACTTTTGTTGAGAATCAAATATCAGTGTAGGAAGTGAAAAGACTTATTTTAAAATATTTTATCATATAAATTACTTTGGGTCAAATTCTGAGTTTTGGACTGTGGATTTCCAAAAATACCTTCAAAGTTGCACTTGTTTACAGTTTTGTCATTCCATTGATTTTTCATCTTCCATAATACTTTTCCATTCTTTCTTTTTATCAATAAATAACATTATTTTAGTTCTCTTATTACTCATGAATCTGTATTAAATAACTTTAGTTTTGATGCTAAACTAGCTCTTCAGTCTATATAGAAATTACCGGTGTTATTAGACTAGTAATTATGAGAATTGTCCAAAATCCGAATCAAAATTTTAGGGTGTTAAAATATTGTACATATACTTGAATTGTATGAGCTAACCATGTAGAGATGAAGCAAATAAAATAAATAATATGAGGCCCATAAGGCCCAAGTATAAAAGTTAAATGTGCTTAAATACGATTAAGCCTCGAAATACAAAGTCCAATGTGCAAATATTTTGTTTAAAGTTGTATATTATATAATTCTACACTTTCTTTTTTATTTCTTTATCTTAAAGATACTAGATGAATGAATGAATGTCTGTAATGTGATATGTTGCAATGATTATCTCTTGCTAGGACTAAAGAATTCATTACTCTTTTCATTTCTTTAGAGATAGTGTGAATTGATATAATGCAATGAACATGGACATTTTATGAAATCTTTAGACATGGCCTTATGAGATTTTATAATTTACTAGACCTTATATAATTTTATCTAAGGATATTGGGTTTTAAGTGAGCCTTCTTGTGACTCCTCCAATCTTTCCTAAGAATTATGTTTGGTCTAGTTTGAGATATGGTTGAGTATGTGCCATAATAGAGCTTACCCTTTTTGACTTATGGATTGTTTTCTTCAATGTTATGCCTAAGTTAGTTCATCTATGACTTCTAACTAAATAGGAAAGCTGGCCAATGGCCAAGCGGGCTAGGGTGCCTAACACCTTCCCCTAATCCGTACCTGGTTTCCTTACTTGGATATTTGGATAAGAAGGCCTGATGCTTAGCCAAAGATAAAATCATCACTCATTTCCTAGAGGAAGGAAATGCGCTGCATTTATGGTTTCAATTACACCTTTAATCGAGTGGTGACTCATTTCTTCAATTTAGTTAATCCTTACAGATCTATTTTAAGTTTGAATCCAGACTATCGCCACAAAAGACAACACAATAGCACCACATCCACACAAAAAAATAAGTTATGAAAGGTAAAAATATAGTCAGAATTAGAACCTCATTGAATGTAACCATCATCACATATCAGATTCTAATAAGCAAAATCAGTTTTCAAACTAAACAAACCTTGTTTCTTATCTAGCAAAGGAAAGGATAAAAATCATAATAATAAAGAAAATCTAACTATGTACTTAACATATAAAACACTAATAGGGTAAGCAGTCCAACTTCCCATCAAACTATAGTATTATTTGTAACTGACTTGTAGGAAAAGAAAGGGACATAGAAGGCCAATTGATTATGAATGTATTATTAATTTTAATTATAATATGTGGCCCTAATGATCACTTCGATTGTAATATTTATTTTAACAACTTATTTGTCATTTCGATAAAAACTAATTAATCAAATGAAATTGACACAATATTGCTAATTATCATTGACAAGTTAACTCATTTTCCAGAATTGGCATTAAATCATAGACCTTGGACTCCAAGCTTAATTCATCATACTCAAAGTAATTTTTTTTTTCAAATTTTGACAATTATTTAAGATATTGTAAATAAAACTAATGGCCAATTGACTGATCTAATCTAAATTCCAATAGATTGATCAAAATTTTACATAATTTAATTTAATAAATACATAAGATTTTGCATTTCAAAAGTTAGAAAAATATTTATTACATATAATAAATTATTATGTTTTTTAAATTACAATTAAAATGAAAATATTTCACATAGTTACCATAGTTGATCATCCAGTTCATAATTTTTCCTACCAAACAATAAAAAAAAGGTAGATTCCAATAAAACAATTTAAATTTTAGTGGGATGATCACGGATCAGAGCATATTTTTTTTACTGAATTATTATTATTTAAAAAAAAAACCATAAATTTACAAGACAATTATCAATTGATTGCTAAATTGCTTATCAATTATATCAACACACACAAATGAAAGAAACGTAAAGATATTTAAAAAGAAAATTAGGGGATCTGGATCACCTTTTAATTTTTATGCTAATTTTGGTATCAATTCTTGATATTTCTTTCTACTTCGAGATATTTGTAGAAAAGTGAAGTATATATCAAAGGTGTTAAATGTAATTTTAAATTGGGTTAATTACAATTTTTCCCCTGTAAAATGACCCATTACACTAAGTTCTTCCTGACCTTTCAAAAATACACTAACTCCCCCCTGACGAATGTCATAATATACTACTAGACTCTTCCATCCAATTTTGCCCTTAGTCAACTGTTAGTCAACCCTACAAGGGTAGTGAAAAGACCAAAATGCCCTTACTCTTTATTTTTAATTAATTACATTTTATTTTTGTTTTAAATTTTTTTTTTAAGGTTAAAAAATTTATTTTCATATTTTTGACAAATTTTAAAATAAAAAAATAAACAAAAATATTTTTTAAAAAATATTTTTTATTTTTTATTTTTTATTTTAAAAAATAATTTAAAAAGAAATTAAATTATTTCTTCTTAAATTTTTTAATACAAATAAAAAATTCATTTTCATATTTTTGACGAATTTAAAAATAAAAAGTAAAAAATATTATTTAAAAAATATTTTTATTTTTTATTTGTTATTTTTTAAAAAATAAAATAAAAATATTTAAAAAATATTTTTATTTTCAAATTTGTCAAAAGTATGAAAATATATTTTTTAATCCTAAAAAAAAATTAAAGTAAAAATAGAATGTAATTAATTAAAATTAAAGGGTAAGTGTATTTTGGTCTTTTCACTACCCTTGTAGGGCTGACTAACAGTTGACTAACGATAAAATTGAACGAAAGGGTCTAGTAGTATATTATGACATTCGTCGGGGGAGAGTTAGTATATTTTTGAAAGGTCAGGGAAACATAGTGTAATAGGTCATTCTATAGGGGGGAAATTGCAATTAACCCTTTTAAATTTTAAGAAAAGAAATGAATCATAGCTGATTCTTGTGACCATAAAGTAAAAAATAATAATAATAATAATCTTGAAGGAAAAAAGAATCATTCTTTTTTTGTACTTTGAATATTAAACTTTTTCTAAACTTTCCCAAAAACCATTATTGGAAAAAGAAATGTGATGTGGCAGAACCAAACCCATAAATATGAACAAAATGAAGGAAAAAAGAAGAACGATGAAAACAATAAATTAAGAAGAAATGAAAAAAAAAAACTATGAATCGTGAAATTACTCCACAAAATTAATCCATAAACTAAAAGCAAAATAGATGAGAATAGGGAAAAAAAAAAGAAAAAATGAAAAGGAGAAGAAGGAGGTGGCTAGGGTTTCTAGCTGCAAAAAGGAAGAAGAAGAGTTCACGACTGAAGAGAGAGGAAAAACAAATCTAGCTTGGATACGACAAATCTTCAACAATCTTAAGTTTTATCTCTTATACAGACATAATATGGAAGACGTTATTACTAAAAAGGACTTAGTTAAACAGCGTTGTTTCACAGGTATTATAAGTAGTTAAGGACAAATGAGTAAAGACACCAGCCAATGAATGAATCGACTAAAACCCATAAAACTACACTGTTTTAATATGCATTCAAGGCTATTCTAAAGGAGGATTTGGTAACTTCTAAATCCAAATCAATTTCAATTTTTACTATTCATGCCACTGTGCAATTCTTGGTTCATTTTTATTGTATTATATATAATTGTGTTTGTTATTGTGGATGTATTTTTTATATAGAGTATAGACTCCCTTAACCCCCTATAATATTAAAATTTGGTAGGGATAATATCAGTTCGATTTGAATATTTTTATAAATTAAATTAATCCTTTCGGTTTGAAGAATTTCAAACTAAACCAAATCATCATTATGATAAAATTATCAATTTAGTTCGGTTAGATTTGATTTAGTTTGATCATGTAATATCTGCCATTTTTGTAGTATTTTATTAAATTGTATGTTTGAAGAATTAATTAATTCAATATAAGAATGTTTGAGAATTCCAGAATTTCTGGTTGCAGGAAATTGTGAGGTTGATTGTATATTCTTAGAGAAATAATTTAGTAAGGTGTAAAACATAAAAGTTGTGAGTTTATGTCTTAACTGAAATTCTGTAAAATGGTTTGGTATAATTCTATGTGTGTGATGAGTTATGTCCCTTTGAGCAGGACTGGTCTGGTTGAGTGTTCTGCAGGAAGTCTGTGTCTGTTTCAAATTACTGGGAATGACTGAGATAGATTTAGCCAAAGGTATAAACAAAAAAAATGTTCCTTTATGTGTTGTGATATTGGCTATAAAATTTTAGGATTTTTGGATAAGTATATCTCAGTGGAGAGTAGATTTTCTCAGGTCTGTTCGATTGGATTTTAGGGCAGTAAGTCTGGGTGACTTTTAAAGAGTCACTATGGTCTGTGTGTTGGTCTTAGTGATTTAAATTTTGGATATGTTGTGTCCCTGGATGTTTATTTTAAGTGGTAAAAAGAATTAGTAAGCTTGGATATTTGTAGCTCATTTGCGAGCCGGTTAAGTGTAAGTTGTCCAGGAAAGGTTTCAACTTAGCAAAGTCTTGGTATGGCGAGCCAACAAAATGCGAAGTGGCATTTTGCGAGCTGGCAATACGAAGTGGCGAGGTGAGATTGCCGAAGTGGCAATTGGAGAAGAAGCATATGCGAGGTAGCATGTGCGAAGAGGATTTGGCGAAGAGGAAAGGCAAAGAGGAATGAACGAAGAGGAAAGGCGAGGTGGCATTATGCGAAGAGGGAATGTGCGAAGTGGCAATTCGTGAAGAAGAGTTTGGCAAAGAGGGAGATAGGTGAAGTGAGTTGGCGAAGAAGCAAAGAGACGAAGAGGCAAAGAGGCGAAGAAGCATTGCCGAGGTGGTATAAGCGAGGAAGAATTCGCGAAGAAAGTCTGGCGAGGCAGGATATGCGAGGTGACATATGCGATTTGGATTAGCGAAGTGGCATTGCAGGATCAGTTTGGTGAGCTGGGAAGTGCGAGCTGGGAAATACGAGGCGGATTGGTGAGCTGGCAAGCGTGTTTTCTGGGGCAGTGGTCTATTTAACCCTAGCAACCCAGTAGCGTTTTCATGATTTTTCCTTCCTTCTTTCTTCGTTAAATTCAGTCTTTTCTTAGATTAGTCTCATTTTATTTTCTAAGGCATTAATACTCAAATAAATGCATTAGAACTCTAGATTAGCTTATTTTAAAGCAGAAATTGTCAGATTTAAGCAAGATATTCTAGTGGAGCAGTCTTTGGAGAAATAAGGTAAATTTCTTCAAATTTCATTTTTTCTTTAGATTTGTTTAATCTGGCAGTTAGAATAATTTATTATGGGTGTAAGAAATTTATTGCAAACATTTTAAGGTTATACATTGTAATTAATAATTGAGGAATTAGAATTTATGGACTGTCGTGAATAGTAACATGAACAGTAAATCCGAATTAAATGCAAATTTTTCTTTAAAAGATAATTAAATTGATGTTAGAAATTAAGAATAGAACCTCTAAGATGATTAAATATTTAGAGATCATATGAAATATTATTGACTTAGAGAAAACCCTAATTTTGAATATTTGGGGAAATTTTCTTAAGAAGAGAAAATCAAAGTAATTGAGGAGCTTGGAGTTGTGCAAATTACTTAAAGGAATTCAAGGATAAATCTGTATTAAGGTAAGTATGAACATTGTATTTGCCATTGTTTCTTTGAAATGTCATGACCAAGCATTCTCATTGATCACCCATAAAGATTCCTATATACATGATATTGTTAAATGCACTCATTATTTGAAATCCCTATGATGTTCTTAAACAGTTATTGAATTGCCCCTTATGATTGCAGTACATGAATGCAAATGGCTTGGTCATTCTTCTTTGAACCAAGTCCATATGAAACCATTTGCTATCATGATTGAATTTATATTATATGTTGATGGTCTTACGACCAATATTTTTTTTTATTATGAGATTGTAACTATATGACCCTATGGGTAGAACGCTCTTCTCAATGAGAGTAAATTCATTGGTCCATCGTGCACTTTGGCAACCCAGCTGGTAGGGTTTTTACCAGTGTTCCACCTAGAAGGGACCACGAGCTCTAGGCATATGCCTGGCCAAGCATAAGTTTGCGATAAGGTAGCAAGGACTACTGATGCGCCATGTTATGATAGGTAGCATGGCTATCGATTCATTATGTAGTTCTACCATGATATTTGATAGTGCTATTCGATTGTGAGCACTTATGTTTCTTTGTAAGCCTAACCACATTCTGATTCTTACCATGTTCTTGAAATGAATGTTTCTTTTGGCGTATATATTTATATAAGTATGTATATGTATTTCTTTCTTACTTCATGTTCATATCTTACTGAGTTGAAGGCTCACTCCTCTTCTGTGGATTTCAGGTGATAGTGTAGCTCGTAAGGGAGCTAATAGAGAAGATCAAACTTCTTGACTTATTCATCCCAAGAAGCTTCCATTGTAATTCTTTTGATATATGATTATGTCCATTCATTGAATGATATTATGACATAATATGTAATGGAGTATACTCTAGAGCTCCGTAGTTAGTCATTTGAGGATGCTAATGTATATCTGATGTATGAATTGTTACCTTTATGGGTCCTCTTGTTCCTTAGTGATGTGGGATGTATCTTTTGATCAGTAAGGAACTAGAGGAAGTTATAAAATGATATAGTAAAGAAATGAATTATGTTTATATGGATTATGAAAATGATATTATATGATATTGTATGTGATATAATTGTGTATGAGATCCAGGATATGTGAGTTCTACGGGTTTATGGTGGCCTTAAGACTACCCTTGCCCTAGGACCGTCGCACCATTGGAGTTGGGGTGTGACAGAGGTGGTATCAGAGCTTTAGGTTTATAATCCTTAGCATAGAAGATATATAGGGATGCATGAGTACTAGTATAAGTATTGATTAATATAACTACGGAGCATAGGATCATGTCTCATCCAATTGTATTTTCCTTTAATATATATCTGCATTAAGTATGCATAATGAGTCTGATAATGTTTGTTCTTTTTATCAGTATCGAGATGCCTCCGCGTCGTGGCAGAGGATAAGGTCGAGGCCGTCTTAGGCAGGATTTACCTTCTAAAGAAGGTTTTGTAGGCGGTAATGGAGGTGATGAGGTTCCTCCTGTGCCACCAGTGGATGTGGCTCATATGGCACAACATTTAGACCAGCTGTAGAGGAACTATGCAACGATAGCTGAGTTTATTACTCAGCAAAGGCAGCAACAGGTACCTCTAGTGCAGGTTCCGGAAATCCCTGTTCCTCCGGTAGTTCCACCACCGGTAGTGCGTCAAGAGGAAGAGGTATCATTTGAAAGATTTCTCAAGCTCAAGCCCTCAGAATATAAGAGGGAAGTGGATCCTACGGATTTCTTAGAGGAAATAGAAGAGAAAGTGCAAATTTTAAGAATTCCTAATAGAAGAGCCATAGAGTTTGTGGGTTATCTGATGAAGGCAGAAGCCAAGGAATGGTTCAAGAGAAGCATTTCTAGTATGCTTCGGGATGATGAAGAGTTATCTTGGGATAGATTTAAGGAGTTAGTGCTGAATGAGTTCCTTCCTGAGAGTGTGAGGGAAGCTAAGTCCTTGGAATTCGAGAGATTGGTTCAGACCCCTGGCATGAGTGTCTCAGAATACGCCAGGAAGTTCAGCCAGCTTAGTAAGTTTGCTCCTACTTTGGTGCCTATAGAAGCGGCACGGATTTAGCAATTCCGCAGAGGATTGGTGGCTCCATTGTTCAAGCTCCTAGCTGCACTTGAATTTGATTCTTATTCCAAGCTAGTGGATAAAGCTAGGATCATTGAGAACAGAGAAATGGAAGCCAGATCAGAGAGGGTTGAGAAGAAAAAGTTTAAAGCTGATAGTTCTTCCAAACCAGACAGTGGGATGAAGACGATGGTAGTGGCTCATCAGTCAGCTCCTACAAGTGGGTATAGAGGACCTTCAGGGAGATTTCAGCAGAGTAGGACTACTCCTGGACCTACTTCTCAGATGAGTCAGGGATCAACTAGTTTTGCATCACCCAGGGCTTCTAAACCTTTGTGTCCTTCCTGTGGCAAATTTCATAGTGGATCTTGTCACTATGCATTAGGAGCTTGTTTCAGATGTGGACAGCAATGTCACTTTCTCAAGAATTGTCCACAGCTATCTTTTAGAGGTATACCTCAAGCTTCTCAGGCTACGGTTCAGATGAGTAGAGAGAGGAGCATCAGTCAGCAGCCAGGGGGAGGTAGAGGTATTTTGGGCATGACTGTTGAGGCTGGCAGAGGGTCAGGTCAGTATGAGGCTCAGGCTTCAGGATCAGCTCCTATGGGTAGAGGCAGGGGAGAGTTTTTGCTCTAGCTTAGCACGAAGCCCAAGCATCCAACACAGTGGTTACAGGTATTCTTCCGATTCAAGCTTTGAATGCTAGAGTATTGTTTGATTCGGGAGCTACGCATTCATTTATATCGTCATGTTTTGCTAAGAAGTTGCATGTGCTTTGTAAATTGCTTGAGAGTGTGTTAGTTGTTTTTACTCCTTTGGGGGAAGAGATTGAGGTTCAAAACTCCTATCCATCCTGTGTGGTTAGTATAGGTGACAAGAGCTTGAGTGTGGATTTGATTGAA
>CANXYC010966202.1:0-11635 GCA_948193065.1 Aleurites moluccanus
CAAATATGATATTAAATCCATTAAAATTCAACGGACGAAAAATGACCATTTTGCCCCCAGTTCATCAAAAACTCAAAATTTTTCGATTTAGTCCTAACAGCCTCTATACCACTTTTATGCCTAAAATCAATTCAAATAACATGCATAACTATAAATTTCATACAATAATGCATAATAATAACACATTGAAAAGAAAAGAAAAATCTCCCCCCTAAAGTTCTCTTTAAGGGTTAGGTCAAGATTAGGCTGAGATGTTACATTCTACACCCCTACAAATAAATTCGTCCCTGAATTTATTAAAAAGCTAAAGGGTGGATAGATAACCTGATTCCTTAAAAAGGTGGGGGTATCTATGCCTCATATCTGACTCACTCTCCCAGGTGCACTCCTCTATACTTCTGCTACGCCACTGCACTTGAACCACAGGAATGCTTTTATTCCGAAGCTATCTAATATGATGATCAATAATCTGTACTGGAATTTCCTCATATGACAGCGCTTCATCAATCTCAACTTCCTAGGGTAGTAACACATGAGATGGATCTGAGACATACTTCCTTAACATAGAAATGTGAAACACTGGATGAATATGCCCCATATCCGGTGGAAGAGCTCATCTTTATGATACATTGCCAACCCGATCCAAAATCTCAAAAGGTCTAATGTACCATGGTGACAACTTGCCTTTCTTCCCAAACCTCATCACCCCTTTCATAGGAGAGATCTTCATAAATACCTGGTCACCCACTATAAATTGTACATCTTTCCTCTTTGGATCTGCGTAGCTCTTCTGTTTACTGAAAGCAGTCTTTATTCTTTGCTGAATAATAGCAACTTTCTCCATTGTCTCTCGGATAAGATCTGGTCCCTCTAACTACTTTTCACCCAGTTCCACCCAACATACAGGTGATCCGCACTTCCTGCCATAAAGAGCCTTATAAGGTGCGATTCCAATGGTTGGGTGATAGCTGTTGTTATAAGCGAACTCTATCAATGGTAGAAAGCGATCCCAACTACCTTTTAAGTCTAGCACACACAATCTCAACATATCTTCCAATGTCTGTATAGTCCTCTTAGACTGTCCATCAGTCTGAGGATGAAATGCTGTGCTGAAACGCAATGTTGTTCCCAATGCTTCCTAGTATTTCTGCCGACACTTAGAGGTGAACTGAGTACCTCTATCAGATATGATTACTGATGGAACCCCATGTAATCTGACAATCCTGTCCATATAGAGTTGGGCATATTGTGCAGCTGTATATGTAGTCTTTACCTCTAAGAAATGAGCTGTCTTTGTCAATCTATCCACTATCACCCATATTGAGTCATAACCTTTCTGTGTTCTAGACAAACCCACCACAAAATCCATTGTGACTTGATCCCATTTCCACTCGGGTAACTGAATTTCCTAGAGCAACCCTGAAGATTTATGTTGTTCAAACTTTACCTACTGACAGGCTAAACACTTAGAAACAAACGCAGCTACATCCCTTTTCATGTTTGGCCACCAATAAAATTCCTTTAAATCATGGTACATCTTGGTCACTCTAGGATGGACTGTATAAGGAGAGTAATGAATCTCCTTCATGATCTTCTCTCTGTACCCATGAACATTAGGAACATACAGTCGTCCCTTGCATCTAAGCACATCTCCCTCAATATCAAAGTCAAGAGCTTTACCATTCTAAACCAAGTCTCTGATCTTCATATATTGTGAATCCTCTTTCTGAGAGTTCTTTATCTCATCTATCAATAATGATTTCACCTGAAATTGAGCCACAAAAACTGTTTCCTGCCCCTGTGATTCTAAATCCAAAGCCAAACCCATAGCCATTAACTCTCACAATTCTTGAACCAATGGTGTTTCTGTAGTAGTTACGTGGGATAAGCTTCCCATTAATTTTCAACTCAGGGCATCTGCTACCACATTTGCCTTCCCAGGGTGATATAAAATCTGACAGTCATAATCCTTTAACAGCTCAACCCATCGTCTTTGCCTCAAATTCAGTTCTTTCTGCTGTAGGATATATTGAAGACTCTTGTGATCGGTATAAATTTCACATCTGACCCCATATAAATAATGGCTCCATATTTTTAAAGCAAAAATCACTGCTGCCATTTCCAAATCATGAGTGGGATAATTCACCTCATGTTTATTTCTCTAACAAATACTCAAATAAATTAAATAATATCATTTTCAAGTCTTTAAATTCTTTTCTACCTCCAAATATGATATTAAATCCATTAAAATCCGACGAGCGAAAAATGACCATTTTGCCCCCAGTTCATCAAAAACTCAAAATTTTCCGATTTAGTCCTAACAGCCTCTATACCACTTCTATGCCTAAAATCAATTCAAATAACATGCATAACTATCAATTTCATACAATAATGCATAATAATAACACATTCAAAAGAAAAGAAAAATCTCCCCCCTAAAGTTCTCTTTAAGGGTTAGGTCAAGATTAGGCTGAGGTGTTATATGGTTTATGTTTTTCAGGACTACAGTGAGGCTTGAATTCCATTGGCACCTTCTATCCTCGCCTTGGAATTTTACTGCTTGTAACATGTAATATTCAGTCTTAAAAGTTTATGTAAATATTTGTACAGTATTAGAGATTCCATGGTACTGTAACTTAAATAGGAACATATATGTGTGTGATTGTATTTCTTATAGTTTTGCATATAAAGTATGCTATGGATGTATATAGCTTGAGATATATTGATATGTGTTGAGTTTATATTGGAGGTTGATATGAGTATTGATGATAAAGTATATTGGAAGTGTTTATTACTTGTTTTATAGCTGGGCATAGTCATATATTAGAGGAGGTGCTGTCAAAATTTTGGTAGAATTATAAGCTATATTTGAGCTGAATATATGTAATGTTTGTCATATCATATAGATAATTAGGTTCTTCGTGGTACTGGTATCTTAGGCAACACCCGTACCCTAGGACTGTCGCGGCTCCCAGGTTGGGTTGTGACAATTGCCGACTTTATCCAGTATCTCAAATGGTCGAACGTATCTCGATAAAAGCTTTCCCTTCTTACCAAATCACATAATGCCTCTCATTGGTGATATTTTATGGATTACATAATCACCTATTGTAAAATGCAGATTTTTTCGCTTTGGATCTGCATAGCTTTTCTATCTGCTAAAGACAATCTTCATTTGTTCCTTAATGATAGGAACTTTGTCCATTGTCTCTGTGATCAAATTAGGGCCTTCTAAAGGCATTTCCCCTATTTCTACCCAGCAAATAGGTGGTATACACTTCTTGTACTATAAAGACTCATATGGTGCCATCCCAATGGAAGAATGATAATTGTTGTTATAAACAAACTTGATCAATGGCAAGTATCTGTCCCAGTTCCTTCAAAAATTGAGTACACATAATCAGAGCATATCTTCTAAATTCTGAATGGTACGCTCTATTTGCTTATCAGTTTGTAGATGAAAAGCTATATTGAAATGCAATTGAGTTCCCAATACTTTTTGAAATTTTTGCCAGAACTGTGATGTGAATTGAGTTTCCCGATTAGATATAATAGTCAAAGGTACACCATTCAGTTGTACAATCTTATCAATATATAACTAGGCATATTGGGCAACTGAATAACTAGTTTTCACCTCTAAGAATTGAGCTAACTTAGTTAAACGATCAACTATCACCGACATAGAATCATATTCTCAAGATGTTCTCGGTAAGCCTACTACAAAATTCATAGTTACCTGCTCCCATTTCCATTCTGGTAATTCTATCTTTTGTAGTAATCCCGATGGTTTTTTATGTTTAAATGTCACCTACTGGCATGCTAAGCATATAGCTACAAAATTAGCCATATCCCTTTTGATATTAAGTCACCAGTAATACTCATTTATGTTATGATACATTTTAGTTACCCCGGGATGAGCATTATAAAGTACATAATGCATCTCCTTCATAATCCGCTGCCTTAACTCATATACATCCGATACACATAATCATTGTCCACATTTTAATACACCATTATCAATTGCAAATTCAAAATTTGTTCCTACTTAAACATCTTCTTTTAGCTTTAATAATTGTTGATCCTTGTCTTGTGCAACTTTATTCTCTTCAATTAATAGTGGCTTTACATGGAATTAGGCTATTAGAGCCTTGTTTCGATCCTAGGTCCCCAATTCTAGTTGAACACTCATATGAAATAACTCTTTCATCTTTTTAATCAATGGTCTTCTTGAAGTAGCAATGTGAGATAAACTCCCTATTGACATTTTACTCAAAGCATTAGCCACCATATTAGCTTTTCTTTAACAACTCAACCCATCTCCGCTGTTGCAAATTCAAGTCTTTCTACTGCAAAATATACTGTGAGCTCTTATAGTTAGTATTTATTTCACACTTCTCTCCATACAAGTAGTGTCTCCATATTTTAAGTACGAACACAACAACTTCCATCTCCAAATCATGAGTTGGATGATTCTGTTAATGCTTTCTTAGCTGCCGAGAAGCACAATTACCCGTCCATTCTGATTGAAAACACATCCCAATTCCACTCTAGATGCATCACAATACACTGAGAATCCACTTGTTCCTAATGGTATAGCCAATACTGATGTTGTAGTATGGCATATTTTCAGTTTTTGGAAACTCTTCTCACATTCATCAGTCCATTGGAATTCCTTCTGCTTATTTGTTAACTTAGTCAATGGAGCAACTATTTTGGAGATATCTTTAACAAATCACCTATAGTAACCATCCATACCTAAGAAACTCTATATCTTTGTCACATTAGTAGCATGTAGCCAATTAGTTACAGTTTCCACCTTCTTTGGATCTACCTTGATACTATCTTTGCTCACCACATACCCAAGGAAGAATACTTCAGTGAGCCAAAATTCACATTTCGATAATTTTACATATAGTTTATGCTCTTGTAGTGTCACGACCAGTTTTCGGATCACAACGGTCCTAGGATGCAAGGGATGCCAATGGCGACCGACACCCGTAGAACCCAGTATCACATGCACAATCTATAACCATCGATTAATTACCCATTTTACTTAATTACCATTTATTCTGCCATTCTGTAATTATTTATGTAATCTAGTGCAATTGGCTGTAATAATCATCACATATCATAATAACATTAAATACCATAAGTCATCATCATAAATATATGCATGTTCATACTCTAACTAACCCATACATACCCCATGGAGCAGCTAGATTATGAACACCAAAAATACAGAATGTTTACATATAACAAAGACAAGCAGAAATCTGTTAGATGTCAGAAGATGGGATTCTGCAATCTACTCCTCTTCTGAAATGGGTAAACAAAGTAAAGGGTGAGTATATAAGATATTCAGTGAATCTATATGCATCGCCAATAAATAAAATGGTTAATAGATGGAACAAAAACGTCAATAGCTCAATATGAACAATTTTACAGAATCAGTAATCAGAAGGTGACAGAATGGTCAATAAGTAAATCGTGGCTCGGTATAATATGGAAAGACAGATAAAGGAATGGACTATATGTGAACATACAGTCTCCAGTAGCATCAGTATGGACTATATGAAGTCATACAGTCTCCAGTAATATCCATATCAGTAAGCATAAGACTTATTAGGTCTTATGGCTCAGACCATAACCCCTCCCAGCTAGGGCATCAGTAATACAATATGCACATCGCCGATAATATATTCCCACTACCCTGTCGGATCGATAGCTCTGTCAAGCCACATTAGGATCAATATATGAAAGAAACATATCCAAGGACACCATTATACAACAATGATATCCTCCATATCAATAAGCACAATATCAATCAAATCAATTATCGATAGAATCAATGGCATTGCAATAGACTATATATAATCAATGACAAGTGGTTTGGTAATCAACAAAGACATGGAACAAAAGTTGGCTTGGCAAAGAAAAATGGTAGGACAATTAGCATGCCAATATCACTGGCGACGATGGCATTTAAATGGTAGGCCTATGGAATACAAAGCAATAGACCAAGGCAAAAACAACTAGACATTTAATCAAACACTTGGTGGGCACAAAATGGCAAGCTAATAGGTTAGGTTTAGGAGCAAATTTAGCATGTCCATTCAACCAACAATCAAACCGCATTGTAGGCAACATAATAAGTATCTATTATACAATATCAAACAACATGAAATGGATCAAAATGGCTATGAATTACAAAGGAAAAAACAAAGCAAAACAAAGGTCATGAATAGTAAAGTAAGGTTCGGCCAAAATGGGGGAAATGGGGGAGGTTTGCAATCATCAATCCAATGCATTAGACATGTCAAATGATGTATATACAACTCTCCTAAGGCTTCTAAATCCCTTGAAAAATTGATTTCCACCCAAAAGCTTCAAATGAGGCAAAATGCACAACTTGTGCAAATTGGATTTTCTACACCAAAAAAACCATGAATTTGTTACCTAATGGCTTCCAATTAACATATTCTAAGATCAATTATCACAAACTAACACTAATTAACATAGCTCATTCAAACAACTTCAATTAGGGTAGGCAATTTGGGAATTTCTATCCAAATGCATCAATTGATGCAATCAAACCTAAAACCTATTCAATTCATCATCAAATTCATCTAAATAAACCATAAAATTGAACAAACTAACTCCTTACCTTGAAGTTAGGTTCTTGCCAAATTCTTTAGGCCTTTCCTCCTTGGTTTCCTTTAGCTTTTCAAGTAAATTAATGGTGGGGAATGGTAGAATTAGGTTTAAACTCAACTTTTCTATGATTTTTCTTAAGAATTTTTATGGGAAATTTGAAGTAGAAATGGAGAAGAAGGAAGAATGATGGTTTGACCAAGAGAAATGAAGAAGAAGAAGATGGAAAATAATTTCTAAGGCACGCTTTTATATAAAAATCATAATGGTTATTTACATTTTGGTCCTTAAACTTTCATGAGTTACACTTTGACCCCCACTTCTTCTATAATTTATTCTGACAATTATGTAAAGATTTAGATTTCAAAGTGGGGGAATCAATAGGCTTATTTTAATTTATCCTTATTTGTAAAAATAGTTTCAGAGTCATTCTGAAACCCAGACAGACTTATTTCTACTATTTACCTTAAAGTTCCATTTATTTACGATTTTACCATTGGTTACTTTTTCAGTGTCCCTAAATATTTTTCACTTCTTTCTTTTTACCAAAATTACACGTGCATTAAGGTGATCTTTTACTCCTAGTTAGATTCAAAAATTCTTCTGTTGACCGGACTGGTAAATTTCTCGACAGTGTTCTCGATACCGCCGATTTTCGAAAAAGTAATTAGTTCACTTTTTAACTGTCTCTAAAATTATTTCCCATCATTTCAATTCCTTTAAACCATATACTGAGAATTAAATCATGCATATGAGTTATTACTTTCTAGGGTATTACATTATACCCCTCTTCAAATAAATTCGTCCTTGAATTTAAATAAGATGGATACCTCATTGCTGGAACAGGAATGGATATCTACTTCTCATCTCCCGCTCGCTCTCCTAAGTGTACTCCTCCATTGACTGATTTCTTCAAAGCACCTTAACTATAGAACTCTCCTTATTCCGTAACTGTCTGACTTGTCGATCAACTATCTCCACTGGAAGCTCCTCATACGACAAGTCCTCATTGAGTCCCACATCCTGTATCTCCAATATATGTGATGGATTAGACACATATTTTCATAGCATCAAGATGTGGAAAATCGGATGTACATGGCTCATATTGGGTGGAAGAGCCAATCTATAGGCCACATTACCTATCTTCTCAAGAATCTCAAATGGGCCTATAAACCTTGGTGAAAACTTTCCCCTCTTCCCAAATCTTATAATACCCCTCATCGGTGAGATCTTAAGGAAGACATGATCACCAACTGCAAAATGTACATCTTTCCTCTTCAGATTGGCATAACTCTTCTGCCTATTGAAGGCAGTCTTCATCTGATCTCTAATCATAGGCACTTTCTCCTTAGTCTCTCTGATCAACTCTGGCCCTTTACCTGCTTCTCCCCTGGCTCCACCCAATGCACTGGAGATCTACATTTTCTATCATATAGTGCTTCAAATGAAGCCATACAATATAAGAGTGGAAACTGTTGTTATAAGAAAACTCTATCAATGGCAGATAATAATCCTAGTTACCTTTAAAATCCAGGACACATAACCGAAGCATATCCTTCCAAGTCTGGATTGTCCTCTCCAACTACCCATCAGTCTACAGATGAAAAGTAGTACTGAACCGTAACTGAATCCCCATAGCCTCCTGAAATTTCTGCCAAAACCGAGAGCTGAACTGTATACCTATATCTGAAATAATCATCAAAGGAACTCCATAAAGTCACATAATCTTATCCACATACAACTGTGTATACTGAGCTGCTGTATAACTGGTCTTAACCCCCAAAAAATGAGCAGATTTTGTCAACCGGTCTACAATCACCCATATGGAGTCATAACCCCTCATAGTCCTCGGTAGACCCACTACAAAATCCATAGTAACTTGCTCCCATTTCCACTCTGGTAACTCAATCTCCTGATGCTCAAACTTAACCTGTTGACAGGCTAAGCATTTGGAAACAAACTGAGCCACATCTCTCTTCATACCAAGCCACCTATACACATCTCTCAGATCATGGTACATCTTGGTAATCCCTAGATGTACACAATATGTTGAATTGTGAGCCTCTCTCATAATCTGATCCCGTAGCCCATTCATGTCAGGTACACATATACGCTTCCCACACTTCAGTACTCTATCCTCCACTGTAAACTCTATCATTTTGCAACTCTGCACATCTCCCTTAAGCTTCAGTAGATAAGGATCCCTATTCTGAGCCACTTTAATATCATCAAGTAATAGTGACTTCACCCGAAATTGGGCTATCAGAGCCTGGTTTTGATCCTAGGAACTCAAATCCAACTCTATTCCCATATATGCCAAATCCCTCATCTCTCGGATCAAGGGTCTCCTGCCAACCATGATATGAGCTAGACTGCCCATGGACTTCATGCTTAGTACATCGGCCACTACATTGGCTTTACCCGAGTGATAAAGGATCTCATAGTCATAATCCTTAAGTAACTCCACCCATCTATGCTGCCAAAGGTTTAGATCCTTCTACTAAAATATATACTGTAAACTTTTATGATTAGTATATATCTCACATTTTGATCCATACAAGTAGTGCCTCCAAATCTTCAATGCAAAGACCACAACTGCCATCTCCAGATCATGTGTCGGATAATTTGCTTTATGCTTCTTTAATTGCCGAGAAGCATAAGCAATTACCCTGTGATTCTGCATCAATACACATCCCAATCTGATCCAAGAAGCATTACAATACATAGTAATTTTCTCCCCCTCTGATGGTAATGCTAACACTGGAGCACTTGTGAGGCAAGACTTTAAAGTCTGAAAAACTATGCTCACACTCATCAGTCAACAAATAACGCTCCTGTTTCCGTATTAACCTAGTCAACGGAGCTGTAATCCTAAAGAAATCCTTCACAAACCTCCTGTAATACCCTGCCATACCTAGAAAATTGCGAACCTCAGAAACACTGGTAGGCTGAGGCCAATTCGCAACTGCTTCAATCTTTTGAGGATCCACTTTAATACCATCCTTGCATATCACATGCCCAAGGAAACACACTTCAGTTAGCCAAAACCGAAATTTAGATAGCTTAGCATATAGCTGATGCTCTCGAAGTGTCTGCAACACAATCCTCAGATGCTCCACATGCTCCTCCTCACTCCTAAAATAGATAAGTATATCATCAATGAATACAATGACAAACTTATCCAAAAATGACCTAATGTCACAGCCTAACTTTAGACTATGGCGGTCCTAGGGTACGGGTAATGCCTAAGCCACCAGTACCTCAAAGAACCCATGCTTTTACTTTTACATTCATTACTTAACCTGTGATACATTTTAGGTGATAATAATTTTTTTTTAAAAAACATCGTATTAATCATACAGAAAAACTGATAGAGTTTCCTTTGTAATTCTGACTTAAGCTATCCGCAAAACATATAAATTTGCACTCCCAATATAACATACATCCCCTTATAACCCCCATTAATCAATTGCAACTCAATATGCACTTCAATATTTGCAATCACATCTCATAGCATATGCATTTCATATAAGGATCACATATCATAAATATGTACAACATATACATTATCATATTCGTTTACCATTTGATCATTTTGACATTTTACTTAAGTCAACTCAAACCTCTATACATTATATACCAAGGAACTTCTATACACAGGAGTGACCTCAAAGACATACATCTGATCCAAGGCTGGAGATGATGTAGCCAATGGATGATTGCCTCACTGAGGTCCTAAAAACATATAACCACTGAAAGGGGTGAGTATAACATTATACTCAGTGAGCATTCTATATATATGAGTATGCAATAATATTCATGACAGTCACATCTATCCATTAATTATCTGTAAATAAAAATGCTGGTGATAGCATGATGATCTACATATTATGGATCATAATGCATATAATATAACAAGAGTCTATAACATGTTATACTGTATCATATAGCAATTGTAGCTTCACTTCCCTTCCATCACATATCCATCCAATCACGCCATGTCATAGGGAATATTCTTACCCTCCCTAGTAGAGGCCATATCATATATCTGTGATCACAGCCGATAGTTTATTTTTACACCATCGAAGTAGTCCCATTATAACATATTATATGCAAATGTCTCATATAGCATAAATATATTAAAATAAGTCTCAAATAGGACTTAAATGATGATATATATCAATAATAGACCCAAAGAAAGGGTTTGGCTCAATTTCATATTTTTGCCCGCCGGAGCCCAGTTTGCACTGCCGCAACTGCCTCCCAAATTACGGGTCCATTTTTCATTTTTCAGGCACTTTCTGGTTTGCCTTGAAATCAATATATACATAGCAATTTCTTTATACCAATCACAAGTACATATATATAAAAGATGATTAGGCTTGGTTTCAGGTCAAAAATCCTTTAAGAATAAATTTTATAGCCAATCAAAGTTTGTGCCAAAATTAGGTATTTCGGTGGCACCATTTTAGGTCAATTTGGCAAAATTGCTCAAATGTTGATCATTAATGGTTTTCAAGCAAAGTTATCATTTCATATGCATAAATACATGACTTATGAATGTATAATGCATCAAACATATATATAGACTCACCTCTATCACAAACTCCCAAAATGCTATTCACTCAGGCCTAATTAGCCCGGGACTTCCCGTCCGCAGCTCTTGCTTGGGACGATTCTCCTATAACAACCAAATTTGTCTTATAAGACACATACTCAACATAAACCACATCAAAGCACATATTATGCCATATTCAAGCATATAAACACATAACAGCATACATTATGCACATATTACACATTAAGCACATCAAAGGCCCTATATTACCCTTTTTAACACTTTTCATATCCTTTATGCACCAAATGCATTTCTATCAACACAAATCATTCACATTACTCATATTTATCAATATTATGCTAAGTTATAAACTTCTAAATACTCAGCTCAATATTCCATACCAAACATACACAAATTCTCACTTAT
>CANXYC010966386.1:0-11325 GCA_948193065.1 Aleurites moluccanus
TTTTCTTCCTTTTCCATTTGATTTCTTTCTTTGATTTGTGAAAAGAAGTTGTTGGAAACTTGAATTTAAAACCATACAAACCTAAATCTATCAAAATCAACCATAGAAATTCAAGGAAAATCAAGAACTCCTCCATTGAAGATTTCAGCCATTTAGGGTTTTTGGGGTAAGTTGTTTATTTGTTTGATTTTATGGTTTAATTAGGTTGTTTAGATGTTGTTAGGATTGGGTAAATGGCTTAATTACATCAATTGATGTATTAAATAATTTTGCCCAATTTTCAAACCCTAAAGTGAAGTTGTAAGGTTTGATTTTGTGCATATGAGTTAGGATGTATAAATTGGCTATAGAATAAGTTAATTGGGTATTAATTGATGTTTAATTGATGTTTGTATTGTTGTAAAAAATTTGATTGGAGAAAATCGTTAATTTTGGCCTATATCGAGGAATTGAGTATTTGGGTAGCAAATCAAGTTTGCTTGGTGATTTGGAGTGATAGGTTAGTCTTTTATGCATCAAATTACTTGCCTAAATTATTAGAATGACAATTGGAATCCATATGCAAAATGGTCATTTTGACCAAACCTCAGTTGGGGCAAATTGCCATATTTTTGTGCTTGATTTTTGGACTTGTTTTCTATGCCTAATTGATGCCTTTGTTGAAGGTTATTGTGTTGTTTTTGTTGCCTATGGAATTGCTTCTATGTGTTTGTTTATTGATAATTGGGACAATGTCAATATTGCACCAAAATCATGCCGAAAAATCCATAGGCCAATCACTTGAATGCCACCGTCGCTAGCGACAATGGCATGCCAATTGCGTCAACTTTTTTGCCGCAAATGACCAAATTATGTTTGTTCCCATTTTTGGTCGTTAGACCTTCGGTCATCATTTAATCAATTATTATTAATGTCTTATTGACTTTATGCTCATCCAATTGATTTCTGATGAGTTATTGAAATTATCAATGCCATTATTTTGAAATGGTATCTATTGTTGTGTTTATCGCTTCTATTGATTCCGAGGTGATTTGATAGAGCTGCCGTTTCGATAGGGTAGTGAGTTCATGTTATCAGCCTTATGCACATTGTATTGATTGATACCCTGTACTAGGAAGACCTGATCCGTCTTATGTTATATCTATATACATATATATTGATTTGTGCTTGGCACATTTCTATGCGTTTCATGGCTCTATATCTGTCATTTACATCTTGTCCATGTGATATGTACTTCTTGAATGTGATTGCTTACTTACAGTCATATTCTGTACTTGATTCTGTATTACAGACATTCTGATAGTTTGATTCATCTATGTCATCTGCTTATTGCTTATTGATGTTCCATTATCCATTTTATTGGTCGATGCATATTAGATTCACTAAGTATCATATATACTCATCCTCTCACTGTTTACCTCTTAGATGCATAGTAGGAGGCAGATATCCTAACTCTTTTGGCTCTTTGTAGATTCTGCAACCTTATAGCAATGTAATTATTTTAAACACTATATTATTTTTGATTGTTCATATCCTAACTGCTCCATGGGTTTTGTATGGTATAGATAGAGTATGAATATGTATGTATGGGAATATTGAAAATTATTAATGATATGATTATAGTATTTACAGAATGAATGGTAGAGTGACAGAATGATTAGTGTTATGTGAGTGATTGGTTATATATATTGTTATGTGATTGATGATGGGTAAATGTGTTTTCATTGCGATATTGTGATTGCATTGTAGTGATTGATGGGCTCTACGGGTGTCGATCGCCTCGGCATCTCCCGCACCCTAGGACAATCTTGATCCGGGAATGGGTCATGACAGAGGTGGTATTAGGGCTCAGTGTTTACAGAGCCTAGGTTACAGAGGAATAGTGAATAAGTACGGAATGGGTAGAGTTAAGGGAACTATGAAGCATAGGAATTTCTGTATCGTCATCTGTTATGTTCTTCAAATATGTATAAGTGTTCTGCATTTCTATAATATATTGAGTACGTGTTTTATTTTTCAGATAGTTTTACAGAGATGTTTGACGATGGTGACAGAGGTACCAGGGAGGCAGAGGTAGCCTTTAATGAGTCATCAGTTAGAGAGTATTATGTTTCAGAGGATCCATCCAGATCCCGACGGACTAGGGATACAGAGAGGGCAAGGACCCTTGGAGATATGAGATGATGAGGGGAATGATGGACTGCGTGGGGAGTTGGCAGAGTTAAGGTGGGAGCGACAGGTTGTACCGCCACCTCCAGTACCAGCAGCAGTGCCACCCCCTGTCGCACTTGCTGTAGTGCCAGATGCTCCAGCTCTTATACAGCCAGCTGTGGTTCTTGGAGAGCTAGTTGTGCATGGATCCCGCCGAGTTATTGATGAGGGCGGAGTGTCTATGTTTAGCTTTCTGAAGCTAAACCTGCCTGAGTTTAGAGGCGACAGAAGCAGTGATCTAGTGGATTTTCTAGAGGAGGTTGAGAAGGTAGTTCGGAGAATACCTTATTCTGATCTTAGAGCTGTAGAGTTGGTTTGGTTTTTGTTAAAGGGGAAGGCATGGGCTTGGTTTTCGTGGAGGATAGAGTCTAGACTGTATAGTGAGCATCCACCCGCATAGGCTGAGTTTCGTTAGAGGTTGATTGATGAGTTTATTACAGAGGGTGTAAAGACCCGAAATCTGATTTAGTTAGAGCAGTTAGAGCAGGGGGACAGGTTTGTAGAGGAGTATGCAGAGGAGTTCATCAGACTGAGTATATATGCTACTCACACGGTTCCTACTGAGGTTGATCTTATCAGCAGGTTCAGGAGAGGATTACATGCCTCACTTCATAATGCTCTATTGGCTACTGAGTTTACATCTCTGACGGCAGTTATAGACAAAGCTACTCAAATGGAAGAAAAGTATAGAGCAGAGAGGGCTAAGAGAGATCAGAAGAGGAAAGGAGGTCCAAGATCTCAGGCTAGGAGGAGGGAGAACAGCTTCCATTCTAGGCAGATTGAGTCAGTGCCTCGGTTTGATCAATGACCTTCATCTATTAGTCAGAGGAGGAGGGTTCAAAGTAGAGGGCCATCAGTGCAATCTGCACCTGTATATTCACAGGGTTCTTCTAGACCTATTACTCAGATGCCTAGTGTACCCATTTGTGATTTTTGTGGCAGGAGGTATGAAGGGGAGTGCCGCAAACAGTTAGGAGCTTGCTTAAAGTGTGGGCAACATGGTCATTATATTAGCAGATGTCCCTTATGGAGTAGTTAGCAGTCATCTGCTATGGTCTCTCAGCCTACAGTACAGATGAGTCAAAATGTGGTTAGAGAGGCTCCTGGTAGGGGCAGAGATAGAGGTCAGGCATCTAGTAGTGGTAAGGCCCTAGCAGGTAGAGGCCAGGGGCGATTGTTTGCTGTGAACGCTCAAGAGGCACAAGGATCAGGCAATGTGGTCACAGGTACTATTTTGATACAGAATGAGATTGCTGATGCTTTATTTGATTCTGGTGCTACACACTCATTTGTTTCACCACAGTTTGTACCTAAATTGAATAAGGAGAGATAGTTGTTGAGTGTTCCTCTAGTGATAGCTACTCCTATGGGAGAGAGTGTAGATGTGGATTATTATTATCCTGCATGTGTGATAGAGATTGATGATAATATTTTACGTGCTGATTTGATTGAACTACCTGTGTTAGAGCTAGATGTGATCCGTGGTATGGATTGGCTAACGACACATCATGTAGTTATTAATTGTTATAGGAAAAGGGTGAGATTCCAGCCTGAGGGGCAGCCTGAATTCAAATTCTTGGGTGATCAGTAGGAATTTGGGATTAGTTTGGTTTCTTCTATCCAAGCTAGGAGGATGATAAAGAAAGGTTGTTCAGCCTACTTTGCTCATGTGATTGATGTGCATAAGGTTTATATAGATATTGATCATATTTCAGTGGTTTGGGAATTCTCTAATGTTTTTCTTGATGAGTTGTCAGGTTTACATCCAGATAGGGAGATAAAATTTGAGATTGAGGTGTATTCAGGCACCGATCCGATATCCATTCCTCCATACAGAATGGCACCAGCAGAGTTGAGAGAGTTACAGGTGCAATTGCAGGAGTTATTGGATAGAGGATTTTTCAGACTGAGCAGTTCCCCGAGGGTGCTCCAGTCTTGTTTGTGAGAAAGAAGGATGGCTCATTGAGAATGTGCATCAATTATAGACAACTAAATAAGATGACAGTGAAGAATAAATATTTGTTACCAGAGATAGATGATCTATTTGATCAGTTGCAGGGTACTAGTCATTTCTCTAAGATTGACTTGAGATCTGGGTATCCCCAATTGAGAATCAAGAAGGGTGATGTACCTAAAACTGCTTTCAGGACCCAGTATGGACATTATGAGTTTCTAGTGTTGCCATTCGGGTTGACTAATGCACCTGCTGCATTTTTGGATTTGATGAACATGGTGTTCATGCCATTCTTGGATAAGTTTGTCATAGTGTTCATTGATGACATCCTTATCTATTCTAGGAGTGAGAAGGAGCATACGGAGCATCTGAGGATTGTATTTCAGATACTTCGAGAGCATCAGTTGTATGCTAAGTTGTCTAAGTGCCAGTTATGGCTAACCGAAGTGTGTTTCCTTAGTCATGTGATTAGTGAGGAGGGTATTATGGTAGATCCTCAGAAGGTTGAAGCAGTGAAAAATTGGCCTCAACCTTCTAGTGTTTTAGAGATTCGTAGTTTCCTTAGTTTGGCAGGATACTATAGGAGGTTTGTGAAGGATTTCTCCAGAATTGCAGCTTTGTTGACTAAGCTGATGCAGAAGCAGGAGAGATATCTATGGACGAATGAGTGTGAGAATAGTTTTCAGACTTTGAAGACTTGCCTCAAGAACAGTATATTGCGATGCTTCTCACATTGGATTGGGATGTGTTTTAATGCAGCTTCAGAGAGTGATTGCCTATGCTTCTCGACAGTTAAAGAAGTATGAGGGAAACTGTCCGACACATGATTTAGATATGACAGCTGTAGTGTTTGCATTGAAGATATGGAGGCATTATTTGTATAGGTCTAGATGCGAGATATATACTGATCATAAGAGTTTGCAGTATATACTTCAGCAGAAAGACCTGAACCTTCATCACTGCAGATGGGTTGAGTTGCTAAAGGATTATGATTGTGAGATCCTTTACCATCCTGGCAAAGCTAATGTAGTAGCTAATGCATTGAGCCGGAAATCTATGGGCAGTCTAGCTCACATCTTGGTTGTCAGGAGACCTTTGATCCATGAGATGCAGGAGTTAACTGTTATAGGTGTAGAGTTAGATTTGGGATCCCTGGATCGAAACCAGGCTCTGATAGCCCAATTTTGGGTTAGGCCATTATTGATTAATGACATTAAAGTGGCACAGGATAGAGATGCATATCTATTAAAGCTGAAGGGCGATGTTCTAAATGGTAAAGCAACAGAGTTCACAGTACAATGGTGTATTGAAATGTGGGAGACGAATATGTGTACCAAACATTGATGGGCTTCGGGATTAGATTATGAGAGAGGCTCGTTATTCATCATATAGTGTACATCTTGGGATTACCAAGATGTCCCATAATCTGAAAGATGTGTATTGGTAGTCTGGTATGAATAGGGATGTAGCTCGGTTTGTCTCTTCATGTTTAGCTTGTCAGCAGGTTAAGTTTGAGCATCAGAAGTCGTCTGGCTTGCTTCAGGAGATAGAGTTGCTTGAGTGGAAATGAGAGCAAATTACTATGGATTTTGTGGTCGGTTTACCGAGAACTACACGAGGTTATGACTCCATATGGGTTATTGTAGATCGATTGATGAAGTCTGCTCATTTCCTAAAAGTTAAGACTTCTTACTCCGCAGCTCAGTATGCACAGTTGTATGTGGACAAGATAGTTCGGCTTCATAGAGTGTCAGTGATGATTGTATTTGATAGGGGTATGCAGTTTACCTCTCTATTTTGGCAAAAGTTCCAGGAAGCCATGGGTACCCAGTTGAGATTCAGTACAGCTTTCAATCCACAGACCGATTTACAGTCAGAAAGGACCATCCAGACTTTGGAGGATATGTTGAGATTATGTGTTCTGGACTTCAAAGGTAACTGGGATCAGTATCTGCCACTGATTGAGTTTTCCTACAACAACAGTTATCATTCTTCTATTGGAATGGCTCCATATGAGGCATTGTATGGTAGAAAATGCAGATCACTAGTATGTTGGGTAGAACTAGGAGAGAGACAGATAGAGGGACCAGAGTTGATAAAGGAGACAATGGAAAACGTTCTTATAATTAGAGATCGGATGAGGATCGCTTTCAATAGACAGAAGAGTTATGCTGATCCGAAGCAGAAGGATGTGCATTTTACAGTTGGGGACCATGTCTTTCTTAAGATCTCACCGATGAGGGGTGTTATGAGATTTGGGAAGAAAGGGAAGTTGTCACCAAGATTTGTAGGCCCATTTGAGATACTTGATAGGATTGGCAATGTGCCTTACAGATTGGCTTTTCCACCTAGTTTGAGACATGTTCATTCGGTGTTCCATATTTTTATGCTGAGGAAATATGTGTCTGATCCATTCCATGTATTGGAGGTGCAGGATATTAGGGTTACTGAAGACTTGTCATTTGAGGAGCTACCAGTGGAGATTGTAGACAGATGAGTCAGGAAAATGAGGAACAAGAAAATCCCAATGGTTAAAGTGCTATGGAGGAATTAGCTGATAGAAGAGTGCACGTGGGAAAGCGAGCAGGACATGAAGGACAAATATCCCTTCCTGTTCGATCATTGAGGTATGTATAGATGTATGTATATGTATATGTGTATTTAAATTCGAGGACGAATTCTTTTGAAGGAGGGTAGAATGTAATACCCTATATATATACATAACATGTTTTTGTGAAATAAGTTCTCAGTATATAGATTAAAATTATCAAAATGGCTAAGGATAATTTTAAAAACTCAGTTAGAGCGAAAACGATAAAATTTTTCGAAAATCGTCAATACCGATATCACTGCTGTAAAAACAGCAATACGGTCGACGGATGAATTTCTGAATGTGGATTGGGGGTAAATGATAATGTATATTCATGTGTGAATATAGTAAAAACAAAGAGGTAAAAATATTTAAGAACACTGATAAAGTAAGCGATGACAAAACCGTAAATAAAGGGTACTTTCGGGGAATAGTAAAATTTCGACAGTCTGAGTTTCAGAACGGCTCTGAAACTATTTTTATTAATTAATATTAATAAAAATAAGATGTTTGAACATCCACTTTGAATTCCAATTTCTGACGAAATTGTTGGAATGTATTACCGAACGAAAAAGGACCAAAAGCAAATTTTGAAAAGTTGGAGGACTAAAAGAGAAATTTATCATTTTTGTCTTACTATATAAGCAAGACTTAGACAAAGTTTTGTCCATTTCTTCTCTTCCACCCGTGGCCATTTTTCTTCCTATTCCATTTGATTTCTTTCTTTAATTTGTGCAAAGAAGTTGTTAGAAACTTGAATTTAAAACCATACAAACCTAAATCTATCAAAATCAACCATAGAAATTCAAGGAAACCAAGAACTCCTCCATTGAAGATTTCGGCCATTTAGGATTTTTGGGGTAAGTTATTTATTTATTTGATTTTATGGTTTAATTAGGTTGTTTAGGTGTTGTTAGGATTGGGTAAATGGTTTAATTGCATCAATTGATGCATTAAACAATTTTGCCCAATTTTCAAACCCTAAAGTAAAGTTGTAAGTCTTGATTTTGTACATATGAGTTAGGATGTATAAATTGGTTATAGAATAAGTTAATTAAGCATTAATTGGTGTTTAATTGATATTCGTATTGTTGTAGAAAATTTGATTGCAGAAAATAGTCGATTTTGGCCTATATCGAAGAATTGAGGATTTGGGTAGCAAATCAAGTTTGCTTGGTGATTTGGAGTGATAGGTGAGTCTTTTATGCATCAAATTACTTGCCTAAATTGTTAGAATGACAATTGGAATCCATATGCAAAATGGCCATTTTGACCGAACCTCATTTAGGGCAAATCGCCACATTTTTGCGCTTGTTTTTTGGACTTGTTTTTCATGCCTAATTGATGCCTTTGTTGAAGATTATTGAGTTGTTTTTGTTTTCTATGGAATTGCTTCCATGTGTATATTTAATGATAATTAGGGCAATGTCAATATTGCATGCCAAAAAATCTGTAGGCCAACCATTTGAATGCCACCATTGCCAGCGACAATGGTATGCCAATTGCGTTAATTTTTTGGCCACAAACGACGAAATTATATTTGTTTTCATTTTTGATCGTTAGACCTTTAGTCATCATTTAATCGATTATTATTGATGTCTTATTGACTTTATGCTCATCAAATTGATTTCTGATGAGTTATTGATATTGTCGATGCCATTATTTTGAAATGGTATTTATTGATGTATTTATCGTTTTTATTGATTCCGAGGTGATTTGACAGAGCTGCCATTTCGACAAGGTGGTGAGTTCATGCTATCGGCTTTGTGCACATTGTATTGATTGATACCCTGTACTAGGAAGGGATGTCCTAGTCATAAGACCTGATCCATCTTATGTTATATCTATATACATATATAGTGATTTGTGGTTGGCACATTTCTATGCGTTTCATGGATCTATATCTGTCATTTACATCTTGTCGATATGATATGTGCTTCTTGAATGTAATTGCTTACTTACAGTCATATTCTGTATAACATTTTGTATTACAGACATTCTGGCAGTTTGATTCATCTATGTCATCTGCTTATTGCTTATTGATGTTCTATTATCCATTTTATTAGTCGATGCATATTAGATTCACTGAGTATCATATATACTCACCTTCTCACTTTTTACTTCTCAGGTGCAGAGTATGAGACAGATATCCCAGCTCTTTTGGCTCTCTGTGGATTTTGCAGCCTTATAGCAGTGTAATTATATTAAACATTGTATTATTTTTGAATGTTCATATCCTAGCTGCTCCATGGGTTTTGTATGGTATAGTTAGAGTATGAACATGTATGTATGGGAATATTGAAGATTATTAATGATATGATTATAGTATTTACAGAATGAATGGCAGAGTGACAAAATGATTAGTGTTATGTGAGTGATTGGTTATATATATTGTTATGTGATTGATGATGGGTAAATGTGTTTCCGCTTATATATTGTGATTGCATTGTAGTGATTGATGGGTTCTACGGGTGTCGGTCGCCTCAGCATCTTCCGCACCCTAGGACAATCCCGACTTAGGAATGAATCGTGACAATAGAGATCATAAAGTTGGTCCGAAAGAGCAGTGAGAATATGTCCTCTACACATAAATTCATTTTCATTTATCTTCTTTCGTTTAGCCTTGCCTTCATCGGTGTCATTGTCAATTAGATCAAGAATTAGTGAAAGATTTAGATCAAGCATGTAGACTATCTTTGAAGCAGTTAACATGAACATCTCTTGTTGCCAACGGGTGAAATTTGTCCTATCAAACGGTAAAAACAAATAAAATCTTGATTCAACAACTTCATAGTATTTGTGGCTTCTATGGTGGATTTGTATAAACTCACAAAATATCGCTTTTAGATTATTGAAAAATTGTTGAAAATAGGAGATAAAAGAATCAAGAGCAAAAGGATAGTATTATATATAAATAATAAAAGCAAGAGCACAAATATATTTAAGAAAAATATGGTTTGAAACACGTAAATTCACTTTTCTAAAAACTATATTTGCTCTCTCTTCTTGAAATTTCTATAGGATAAAATGCAAATAGTCTTAGTGGACATAACAAGCTTTAAGAAGTTTTGCACTAAGCAAATGAAAAACATCAAGTTAGGAATATAAGAAATAAATTTTGATCTTTTAGATTTAAAGGAAAGAAGATTGTATCTAATAAATTTTTCAGCAATTAAAATGATCTTAATAACCATATATTTATAATAGAAAACTCAAAACTTACAACTTTAGGGATAGACACAATTTTTAGAATAATAAACACAACCTTTGGTATAATATAATTTTCAAAGAATATAACTTTAGAAATAAACACAACCTTTAGAATAATAACTATTAAAAACTTCTTTACTTTTTTCTTTTAATTTGAACAATTTATAACACAATGTTCAACAATGGCAAGTGAATCTACCTTTAATACTAGTGGAAGGACATTATATCAGTTTTAGAGTTCTTTAATCCTATAACTATTGAAGTACTGATTTGCTGCAAAGATTGATTAAGGACCAGTTCTCATCCTATTTAGCTTAAAGAAACTTTGGCAGAACTTAAGAACTTTGAGCCATGTAACTTATATTTCTTCAATTGAAAATTTAAATTTTCTCTTTATGTTTAGACAAATTAACTTGTTTTCTTTAAATTACAGGTGTTTTATAAGAGATAGAAATTATTGAGAATATGGTTCCAATAACCTTAGTAGTCTAGTGAACACTATTAAGGTAACTGTTAAATGCAATTGATTATACGCATTTTTGCCTCAAGTGTGAATTTCATTTGATTTATATTTCTGCATTTCTGCATTTTATGTATTTATAATTGTAGAGAAAATCCTATTTAAGAGATAATTTTGTATATTATTAGCTTTCCTATTTAGGAGATAATTTAGGAGATAATTAGCTTTCCTATTTAGGAGATACTTTTGTATATTATTAACTTTCCTATTTAGGAGATAATTTAGGAGATAATTAGCTTTCCTATTTAGGAGATAATTTTGTATATTATTAGCTTTCCTATTTTGTTGTAAAACCCATTAATTATGGGATTAGATTAGATTGCCACAAATCATGAGATTTGATTAGGTCTCCTATTTTTGCTAGGTTTATATGTATAAAGTCGGCATTGTTGTTTGGTAATAAAATAAGAGGAATACAATTCTATTTCAATTGTTCATATGGTATTAGAGCCTTCATTGCCATCATTTTTTGTTTGACGAATTATCTCACGGCCTTCATTGCCAAACTTCAATATTTGTTGTCAACTTTGCTTCTGGAATTTTTCCATTCTCTAGTTTGGCCTTCATTGCCAAAGCCTATCATTTTTTTCCTTTTATCTTAAACCTTTTTTCCCTTAAGCAAAACGTCAGAGACCGGAGAAACCAATTCCTTGACTACGTCTGAACAGTTAAACCGAAACCAACAACCTAGAGATTTGCCGAGCATTCAAGCAACCTATAGATTGGATGGGATAAACTATCTCAAATGGTCTCAACTTGTTCGCACAATTCTCAAAGGGAAAGGAAAAATAAGTCATCTCACAAGTGCAACCCCTAAATTAGACGATCCTCGCCTTGAAA
>CANXYC010966476.1:0-24443 GCA_948193065.1 Aleurites moluccanus
ACTTGAAATGTGATGTATGTTTGGTATGAAATATTGAGCTAAGTGTTTGGAAGTTCATAACTTATCATTTTAATGATGAATATGTGTAATGTGAATGAAATATGATGATAGAAATGCATTTGATGCATAAAAGGTATGAAATAGGGCCTTTGGTGAATAATGTGTGTTTATGTGTGCTAATATGCCTTGATATGATTTAATATATGTTTTGATATGGAAAGTAATGAGTATAAGTCTTACCATAATAATTTGGTTGTTATAGGAGAAAGTTTCCAAATAAGGGCCGTTGACGGCGAATCTCGGGCCAATTAGACCTGCTGGGAAATTTTGGAGTTTTGCTAAGAGGTGAGTCTATATATATGATTCATACATTATTCATTCATAAGTCATGCATTTATGCATATGAAATGATATCCTTGATTAAAAACCATTAATGATCCATGTTTAGGCAGTTTTGCTAAAATGACCTAAAATAGCGCTGCCAAAATGCCCAAAACTGGCCTAAACTTTGAATTGTTATAAAATTCATTCTAAAAGGCTTTTTGATATTAAACCAATCCCAATTGTCTATTATATATATGTATTTGTTATTCATATAAAGAAAATTCTATGAAAATATTGATTTCAAGGCAAACCAGAAAGTGCCTGAAAAATGAGAAACAGACCAGTAATTTGGGAGTGTCAGTTGCGCTGGCGCAACTGGACCCCGGCAGGCAAAAATTTGACATTGAGCCAAATTCTTTCTTTGGACTTTATAATATTATATATCATCAATCAAGTCATATTTGAGACTTATATTGATATGTTTATGCTATATGAGACATTTGCATATAATATGTTATAATAGGACTACTTCAATAGTGTAGTTATAAATCCATCGGCTGTGTACACAGATATATGTTATGACCTCTGCTAAGGAGGGGTAAATTCCCTATGCCATGGTATGATTAGTTGGAAATGGTATGTTTGGATGGATATGTGATGGAAGAGAAGTGAAGTAACAGTTTATTATATGATACGATATGATATATTACAGGCTCCTGTTATATTATATGCATTATGGTTCATGATATATATTTCATCATGCTATCACCAATATTCATATTTACAGATCATTAATGGATAGATGTGACTTGTCATGAATAATATTGCATACTCATATATATATTAACTCACTGAGTATAATCTTATACTCACCCCTCATTGGTTATATGTTTTCAGGATCTCAGTGAGGCAGACATCCATTGGCTACATCATCTTCAGCCTTGGATTACAGATGTATGTATTTGAGGTCACTCCTGTGTATAGAAGTTCCTTGGTATATAATGTATATAGGGCTTGGATTGGCTAAGAGTATGATGTTGAATATGATCAAAATGATAACCAGATATGAAATGAAAATATTAATGATGTACATATATATTTTATATGATGTATATATAATATGAGTTATGAATGCAATTATGGAAGTGCATATTGAGTTGTGATTGACTAATGGAGGTTAAAAGGGGATGTATGCTATATTGGAAGTGCAAATTTTATGTTTTACGGATAGCTTAAGTCAGAGTTATAAAGAAAACTCTGTCAGTTTTTCTGTAAGAATTTTATGATGTTTTAAAAAAAAATTATCACCTAAAATGTATCACAGGTTAAGTAATGATTATAAAAGTAAAGTTAAAGTAAAAGCATGGGTTCTTCGAGCTACTGGTCGCCTAGGCATTACCCGTACCCTAGGACCGTCATGGTCTAAAATTGGGCCGTGACAAGTAGGATTGCTAAGGTGGCATTTGATGAGGTGGAAGTTGGCGAAATGGGATTGCCGAGGTAGAAGTTGGCAAAGTGGGATTGTCGAGGTAGCATTTAGCGAAGTGAGATTAGCAAAGTGGGATTTGGCGAAGTGGGATTTGGCAAAGTGATATTAGTGAAGTGGGATTTGCCGAGGTGGCTTTTGGCAGGTGGAAGTTGGCAAAGTGGGATTGCCGAGGTAGTATTTGGCAAAGTGGGATTGGCGAAGTGAGATTGGCGAAGTGGTATTGACGAAGTGGAAATTTGGCAAAGAGGGTATTAGCGAGGCAGTAGCTTATTTAAAAGAGAAGAAGTATCTATTTTTCTCGATAACTTCTTTTCTTTTCTTTCTTTCTTCTTCATTTCTTCTCCTATCTCTCTCCAATCTGTTCCATTTGTTTTCTAATGCATTAAATCATTAAATTATCACATTCAAAGGCTTCGATCATCATTTTCAAGCTCAGATCCTTCAAGAACTCGTTTTTAGGGAATTAAGGTGATTTTCTCCAAACTTTATTTTTTTTTAGATTAAGATTTTTGCTAGTTAGAATAGTTATTTATGAGTTATATAGAACCCATTAGGAGTATTTAAGGCTATAAATTTTGATTAATATGGAAGATACCAGTATCTATGAATTTTGATGAATAGTGATGTGAATAGTAAGTATGTTCTAAATCTTCATATTTTCTTTAAGAGATGAATTAAATTGATATTAGGAAATAATAATAGAGACTATAAAATGGTTAAAATTATAAGGAATCATATTATGTACTATTAATTAAGGAAACCTAATTTTGAGTATTTGAGGAATTGTCATAGGAGAAGAGAACTCAAGGAAATAGAGGAGAACATTGAATGTACAAGAAATTGAGGGAATTACAAGGATAAATTGCTTTAAGGTAAGTATGAACTATGTTAATGTATGTTGTTGCCCATTAATTGAGCTTGCTACTCTTTTCTTACTTCATGTAAAATTTTCTTAAATTCATTATTGATGAACCTAAACCTACAAATTCATAATTGTAAACTATAAATTGTTGAAACCCTCCTAAACAAGCTAATTGCATGGATGACTTGATTGTTATTTTCTTAGACCAAGATCATTATATACCTATTTGTGTGATGGAATAACTATATGTAAATATGTAATGATGGTCTTGTGACCACTATGTTTCTTGATAATATGTCCAAGCTATATAACCCACGAACCACATGTAAATAGAATGCTCCTCCCAATGAGAGTAAATTTATTAGTCTATTGTGCACTTTGAGAACCTTACTGATAGGGTATAGTATAAATGTTCCACCTAAAGGGGATCATGAGTTCTAGGCATGTTGCCCTGCACAAGCACATGTAGACGTTGAGGTGACAAGGTGCACAGATACGCTATGATATGATATGTTTTGAGTTCTATTTCATAATATGATTTATAGTGCCATTCTTTGTGGGCACTCATATGTTAAAGAAACTATGGTTGCTCATGTTATGATTCCTTATGCAATCATTCTGATAATTTTTCCTTATGATATTCCAAAAGTATATTGAATATATGTTCAAGTTCATACTTATCCTTTATATCTTTATGATACTTGTAAGCATTAGTGTAGTTTATATCTTATTGAGTTGAAAGCTCACTCCTCTTCTGTGGAATTTCAGGTGATAGTATAGCTTAAAAGGGAACTAATATAGAAGACAGAGCTTCTTGATTCATTCCTCCAAGAAGACTCTATGTAATTCTCTTGATATACATTCATTAGTTTGTATTATGGCATTGTATGTATGAGGAGTATACTCTAGAGCTCCGTAGTTAGATTTTAAGGATGATATTATTTTGATGTCTGAATTGTTACAATATGGACTGCCCTTGTTCCTTTTTAATGTGGGATGTATCTTTTGATTGGTAAGGAACAAGAGGAAATCATATGATGATTAATGTAAATGTATGAATGGTGATTGCATGAATCATAGAAATGAGTATTTATAATGATAACTATGTATGATGTGGATATATATTGTGTATGAGATTTAGGATTCGAGGGTTCTATGGGTTTATAGTGGACTTAAGCCTACCCTTGCCCTAGAACCATTGCACCACTAGAGTTAGGGTGTGACAAAGGTGGTATCAGAGCTATAGGTTTATAATCTTTAAGATAGAAAGATAGATGTATATGCATGTTCTCTAGATTAAGTGTTGATTAATATAACTACGGAGCATAGGATTCATGTCTCGTCTATGATGTGTATTCTTTTGGATAAGTCTGCGTTAAGTATGTGTTGTGAGCCTAAGTTTGTTGTACTTATATCAGCATCGAAATACCTCCACGATGTAGTAAAAGGCGAAGTCGAGGTCGTTCCAGGCAAGATTTATCATCTAAAAAGGGTTCAGTAAATGGGTTTGGAAGTAATAAGGTTCCTCAGGCACCACAGGTGGATATGGCTAATGTGGCTCGATAGATAGATCAACTACAAAGGAATTCCGAGATGATAGTTGAGTTTATCATGCAGCAAAGACAACAACAAATACCTTTGGTACCGGTAATTTCAGAGGTGCCAGTTCCTCCTACATATCCTTCAGTTATGCCTCAGGTAGATGAGGTATCATTTGAGAGGTACCTTAAGCCTGTGCCCTTGAAGCATAGGGAGATGGATGATAGATTTGAAAGGAAAGGGAAGAAGAAAGCTAGGATGAGTAGCTCCTCCAAACATGAGAGTGGGATGAAAAGTATGGGAGTGACTCAACAATTAGCCCTCCAGTGTAGGTATAGAGAACTTTCTGGGAGATCACAGTAGGGCCAGAATACTTCTAGATCAGTTGCTCATACAAGTTATGGTACAGTCAGATCTGCATCACATAAGACAAATCCTTTATGTTCTACATGTGGTAAGTTCCATAAAGGACTTTGTTTCATAAGACAGGAGCATGCTATAGATATGGACAACATGATCATTTAATTAAGAACTGTCCGCAACTGACTTTTGGTGCTAGACCTCGGACTTCTGAAGAGACATTTCAGAAGGATAGAGAGAGGAGCGTTGGTCCACAGTCAAGTATGGGGCCAAGACACCTTCAGTAGGACTTCAAAGGCTGGTAAGGGATCAGGTCAGCAAATGGCTCAGGCTTCAAGATCAGTTTCAACAAGCAGAAGTAGAAGGAGAGTTTTTGCTACAGTACAATAAGAAGTTCAAATTCCCAACAGATGATCGCAGGTATTCTTATGATCTAAGACTTGGATGACACAGTGGTGATTTATTCATGAGTTATGCCTTTCTTTGCATTATATTACTTTGCTAAGAAGTTGCATGTGCTTAAAAATTGCTTGAAATGTTTTGGATTTCTTATATTTTTCTAGAGGAAGAGATTGAAGTCATCACTTCTATTATTTTATTTATTTGTGATGGTATAAATGATAAGATTTTATATGTGGATTTAGTAGATGAGGTGTTCAGATTATTTATAGACAAGTAATCATAGTATTAATCAGTGATATCCTTATGCAATCTAAGAGTAAGGAAGGAATATAATGTCACGACCCGTTTTCGGATCGCGACAGTCCTAGGGCACGGGAGATGCCAATGACGATCGGCACCCGTAGAACCCAGTATCACATGCATAATCTATAAACCACAATATATTATCCATATTAATTAGTTACCATTCATTCTGTTATTCTGTCATGCATTCTGTACTTTACTACAAATAGCTGTAACAGTTATATATCATATCATATCACATAATCATCATATAATTCATATATACCATCAAGTATCATATATACATGTTCATCTCCTAGCTAACCCATACGCACTCTATAAAGCATCTAGATAATGAATACCAAAATAATATTATAGAAATATTAGAAAATGTACATCAGACTGTAGCAGAAATCCTCAGAAGGTAGATGACAGGATTCTGCAGCCTACTCCTCTCCTAAAATGGGTAAACAATGAAAATGTGAGTATAGATGATATTCAGTGAATCTATATGTATCATCAATGAAATATAGGTTGAAACAATGATATACACATGATAAGGAATAATGGCACAGTATCAATCAAATAGGTTTACAAAGTCAATATCAGAAATCAATGGAATATCAATGGTCATATCAAGACATGGAATCATATGGTAAGACAGATGTAGGGCCCTGAAACACGTAGACTATGTATAATCACACAGTCAATCACATATCACATAGGCATAATACTGATCAGGTCCTATGGCAGGGACTAATAACCCTTCCCAACTAGGGCATCAATATCAATGTACATATTGCCAACAGTATATACCCACTACCCTGTCGGTGAGGCAGCTCCGTCAAATCACATTTAGGTCAATATAAATGGATAACATATCAATAGACACCATTATGCAATAATGGTATCATCACTGTCAATATAATCAATATCTTTCAAATCAAATGATATTTGAATCAAAGGCATTGTAAAATACAATATACAAGCAAGGACAAAGGTTATGGTAAACAACAAAGGTATGGAACAAAAGTTGGCTCGGCAAGGAAAATTGGCAGGCCAATTGGCATGCCAACGTCACTGGCGACAATGGCATTTAAATGGTAGGCCTATGGAATACAAAACATTAGGCCAAAGGCAAATGAACTAGGCATTTCATCAAACATATGATGGGCATACAATGGCAAGCCAATAGGTTAGGTTTAGGTGCAACATTGACTTACCCAATTCAATCAACACAAAGTTACATTATCAACAATGGTATAGGCATCAAAGAAACACAATTAAACAACATCAAAATGGGATCAAATGGCTATGAAAAATCAAACAAAACCAAGCAAATTCCAAAGGCATGAATAGTACTAGGTGGTTCGACCAAAGGTGGGTTTTCAAGGATGGATTCCAATCATCAATTCAATCAATTAGGCATGTTATTTGATGCATTATAGACTCACCTAAGCTTCCAAAGTGCTTTGGAAAATTGATTTCCACTCAATTTCACCAATGAAGCTATATAGGGCACCTTTGTCAAATGTTGTGTTCTACATCAAACAATCCACCAATTATTCATCTATTCACATCCAATTAATATATTCTAACACTAATTAACACAATCAAACACTAAATCATCAAACCTTTCCTTACAACTTCAAATTAAACTAGGCAATTTAGAGATTTCTACAAATTTGCATCAATTGATGCAAATTAACTACAAACCCATTCAATTCAACCTAAATAACATCTAAATAAACCATAAAACTCAACAAACTAATTGATTACCTTAAATTGGACAAATGGTCGAAATCTTTGAAGGATTCTTCCTTGGAATTCTTTATCTTTTCAAGCAATTCAATGATAGAAAATGATAGAATGAGTGTTGTATTCAAGATTTCTATCAAAATTTCTAAGGAAAACTAGTTAGAAATGAAGAAATGAGAGGAAAGAAAGTGAAGAAGTGGTTCGACCACTTGAAGTGAAGAAGAAGAAGATGGAATTTTTGCTTAAGTGTAAGAATAAATAGAAAAATCCTATTGGCAAATTACAACTTAATCCCCGAACTTTCATCCATCACACTTTGGTCTAAAATCTTCTGTAATTTATTCTATCAATTTCATCTGGAATTAGATTTCAAAATGGGAAGTTAATAGGCTTACTTTAATTTATACTTATTTATAAAAATAGTTTTGGAGTCATTCTGTAACCCCGACTAACCAATTTCCACTATTCACCTAAAACTTCCATTTATTTACCATTTTGCCATTGGTTACTTTTTTAGTGTTCCTAAATGATTTTCACTTCTTCTTTTTTTATCAAAATTACACATAAATTAGGGTGATCTTTTACCCCCAAATCAACTACAGAAATTCTTCTATTGACCGGACAGCTAATTTCTCGGCAGTGTTCCTGACATTACCGCTTTCTAGAAAAGTATCAAGTTCGCTTTCTAACTGTGTCTCTAAAATTATTTCCCATCATTTTAAGACTAATGAACCACAAATTGAGAATTAATTCATGCATGTGAGTTAGAAATTTATAGGGTATTACACCTAGAGGGTGACAACTCTGGTCCGACTTCGTTCCAAGGCTGTTCTGAGTCCGTCCGAGCGCGGATTTGGTTCCGATGAGTGACGTTCGGCTTGGCACGAGTCTGAGGGGTGTAAAAAATCAGTGTTCACACCTGCCACAATAGTATTAGAAGTCTAGGCTTCTTGCTGATTTAGAGCAAACACTTTACCTTAACCTCTACCAGTTGCTGACTGATGTGTGCCTTGAGCCGAACTCTAGCCTCTGCCTCTACCTCCAGAGCCTCTATTGTTATTCTGACTTTGTTGGACTATAGGCTAAGATATTGTGGGTGCTGCTTGCTGCCCCCAAGTAAGTGGACAATCTCTGATGTAATGACCCTACTGTCCACATCTCAAACAGGCTCTAGTAATAAATCTGCAGGGACCTAGGTGTTGCTTGCCACACTAAGAGCAAGAAGGAAAAGTCTGATTGGCCCTCTCTGATATGATGGTACTAGAAAATATTCGAGGGGCGGATGAAACAGCCACAAAGCTGCTCTGACTTTGACTATTACTCTCAACTAGTCTCTGAATTAGCCTAGTACCCATATCAGAGGGTCTAGACTAATAACTGCTGCTACCCCTTTTATTTCTGCAGCTTTTCCCTCTAAAGGTACCCTTCCTCTTCTGCTCCCTTTCAACTATTCCTTCTTTATATTTTTCTCCCTTCTTTATATTTTTCCTCCATCTGAACCACCTTATCTATCAACTTGGTCAAAGATGTATATTATGTAGCTAACAAAATATTATGCAGATGTGCATGTAATCCTCTTCGGAATCTCATAATCTTTGCAGCTTCATTTGGAATCACACTCTTTGCAAATTTAGCCAATCTGCGAAATTCTTTAGCATATTTTGCAACACTTGTGCTTCATTGCTTTAACTGATCAAACTACATCAATCTTTTCTCTTTCTCTCCCTTAGTTAAGAATTCATCCATTATCATCTGTTTAAACTGTTCCCAGGTAGGTGGATTATCACTGTACAATGATTCTTCAACATGTTGCTCAAACCATGAACAAGCATTTCTCTTTAATAATAAACCTATCAATTCAATGGCCCTAGCATCAGAACAGGGTAATATTCTAATAAGCTTCTCACTTCTTCTAGAAATTCACTAGGTTCATCACCATGCTCCCCTCTAAATTCTGGCAGACCCATCTTGAGAAAAGTAAACACTTTCCCCCATCATCAATCACTCTTCTAGTTGCCTATCGAGGAACTAAATCATCCTAAGGAACTGTTGGCGAAACATGAATAGGAGGAAGAGCAGGTGCTGATGGTGGAATCACTACTGGAGATGGCTCATGCCTGGCTTTTCTCAATTCTTCCGTTTTCCTCCTTAATTCTTGATTTTCTCTAATAAGAAATTCCACATGTTTTGCCAACCTCTCTTCATTTGTTCTTCTTCTAACCTGCGGTGGCTCAACAACCTCCTCCCTATCAGGTGTAATATTTGAGGTCACCACCTCCTCTTGTCTAACTTGGTGAGGCCGTCCCACCCTAATAGGTACGAATTCTACTCCACGATGCCTAGGCGGCATATTCACTAAAAACAGAAACCATAAGATCATTAATTTATGGAACACGGAATAGCATATATAACGAATAACATCAAATGATGATACAGAAGAATCCTATGCTCCATGATTGACTTATTTTTAATGATAGTTGTTTTATTTAATTACTTATGCTCTGATACTAATTTTGTCATATCCCTACTTCAGGATATGACGATCCTAGAGAAAAGGGTTAGCTTAAGGCTATCGATTCCTGTAGAAACCTTCTTAATTCATAACTTAACAACTTAAAAATTATTTTACCCTTGATTGTGTTTTTATTATTTTGGATGAAATAAAATAAATTAATTTGATAGAGATCCCTCCACTTGACCATCCATCTAGCCCATTTTATCATTATTTATTTTTAAGTATTTTAATTATTGGTCAAATTTTGACCATTTTCTCAAAATTTACAAAATTGCCATTTTATTCTTTTTATTATTCTATCTCTTTTACTTCTCTATTTAAGCATTTAAATTTTATTAATTTCACTCAGTTCTATTTTTAACTCATCCATTCATCAAATTTTAGATATGTGAAGAAAAAATAGATAAAATATTGCTTTAAAATTTATTAAAAATTGAATACTAAAGGGTGTTCAAACCTAGGTTTTTTAAGTTTTTCTTTTAAGTCTTTTAATTGATTTAATTAATTAACACTCTTTCTAATTCCATTTAATGTCCCAATTATTTTTTCTAGGTTGTCATACTACCCAATTTAAGTTATCCATAATCAATTCTAAATAATACATTTCCTAGAATTTATGAAAAATCACCTACCGATGTTCGTCTCTTGTAACTACGCTTAAATCGTTTTAAATTTCAGTTAGGATTATTACATGAACATTTTTAATTTTTAATACTTTTCCTAATTCAGACTCTAAGGTTCTTAAATCAACAAAACACAGTAACCCTTTTCTATTTGTCTGTCAATCTGGATAGGTAACACTTATAGCTTAATATATATCAAAATACAAATCCAATGCTAAAACCTTTTTATAAAATTCTAGATAAGACATAAATTAACATTTTTTATATTGTACACTTTACTTATTTCAGTCTCTAACGTTCTCTATAATAAAAATACAGTAACGTTCTCTATAATAAACCCTAATTCCGAGTCAGTCTTTGTTTTCACTTAATATCTCCTTTTTCATTCGGATTTTCTAAAATCCTTTTATAGGCATCTAAATAATACATATACCTACAACTTTCATGTTTTGAACTTTCTTAAATTAATTCGTTAATTCCATAGAATTCTAGCTATAAATTTCTATTTGAAAACAGATTTCATGATTCCTCTAAATCCTAGTTCATTTTTAACTTCTTTAGCTCAATTAATTCAATTCATTATCCAATCAAGCTATAAAACTTATAAATTAAATCAAAGAATTAAGTTTAGGAAATTTACCTTATATTTAGATGATCATTTCTTTCTCTTTTCCCTCCAACATAGCTTGACAATAATTTTCATCAACCTTTCCTTCATCTATCTTCTTTCTTCCATCTAATTTTCCTATCTTGTTTTTGGTTTCCATGAAAAGGAGTTGAAGAAAATTCTTTGGAAGCCTTATAAGAGTGATTTGGTTTTTTTCCCCCAATAAACAAGTCTATCTCTTCCTTTTATATACACCTAAGCTCATAAGAAGAATTGAAGAAAAATGTAACGAATTCTAGAATTTTGGCCATTTGTCAAATTTTCATAAATTAGTGGAAAATTCTCCATTACAAATCTATACTCCCTTATGTCATGACCCATTGCCAGATCACAACGATCCTAGGGCACGGGAGATGCTAATGGTGACTGGCACCCATAGAACCCACATCAATCTCATCAATACATCTCATACTATACTGCAGCGGAAACATCTACTACAATCAATTCACAATATCGCAGCAGAAACATGTAACTTATCATCAATCCCATAACAGTATATATATGTCCAATCACTCACATAACACTATTCATTCTGTAAAGACAATATTCATAACATTAATAATCTCCAATATTCCCATACATATATGTTTATACACTAACTATACCGTACAAAACCCATAGAGCAGCTAGGATATGAACATACAAAATAATACAGTGTTCATAATATTACACTGACACTAGATCTATAGAATCCATAGAGAGTCAAATGCGGTGGAAATCTGCCTCCTACTCTGCACCTGAGAGGGCAAACAGTGAGAGGGTGAGTATATATGATACTCAGTGAATCTAATATGCATCGACAATAACAGATAATGGAATATCAATAATCAATAGGCAGATGAAGTAAATGGATCAATCTGCTCAGAATCTTTGTATTTCATAATCAAGTACATAATATGACTGTAAGTAAACAATCACATCAATAGAATAAATATCACATGGAAGAGATGAAAATGACAAATATAGAATCATGAAATGCATAGAGATGTGCCAAACACAAATCAATCATTGAAATGTGGCAGAAAGTGACAGTATAGGCCAATAAAGATATCATAGGCTCGGTACAATGAGAGAAAACAGATAAAGGGATGGATTGTATGAAATCATACAGTCTCCAGTAGCATCAATATGGACTATATGTGAACATACAGTCTCCAGTATATCCATATCAGGAAACATAAGACTGATCAGGTCTTATGGCCAGGACCATAACCCTTCCTAGCTAGGGCACCAATAATACAATGTGTACATCGTCGACAATATTTTCTCACTACCCTGTCGGATCGGTAGCTCTGTCAAGACATATTAAGATCAATATAAGGAAACAATATATCAATGGATACCATTATGCAACAATGGCATCCTCCATATCAATAAGCTCAATATCAATCAATCAATTATCAATAAGTTAAATGGCAATTGGTTTGGCAATCAAGAAAGACATAAAACAAAGTTGGCTCAACAACAGAAAACGATAGTTCAAATCATCTCGGAGTCAATAGAAACGAAAAATACATCAATAGATACCATTTCAAAATAATGGCATCGACAATATCAATAACTCATCAGAAATCAATAGGATGAGCATAAAGTCAAGAAAACATAAATAATAATCGCTTAAACAATGACCAAAGGTCTAATGACCAAAAATGGGACTAAACATAATTTTGTCATTTGCGGCCCAAAAGTTGACGCAATTGGCATGCCAATATCATTGGCGACAGTGGCATTCAAATTGGTTGGTCTACGGATTTTTCGGCATGGTTTCGGCATAATATTGACATTGCTCCAATTATCAATAAACGTACACATGGAAAATAATTTATAGGCAACAACCACAACTCAATAATCTTCAACAAATATATCAATTTGGCATGGAAAACAAATCCAAAACTAAAGCACAAAATTAGGCAAAATGCCATAATTAGGGTTTGGCCAAAAGGCATTTTTCACAATTGGATTCCAAATGGCATTTTAACAATTTAGGCAAGTAATTTGATGCATAGAAGACTCACCTAGCACTCCAAATCACCTAGCAAAATAGCTTTGCCACCCAATTCCTCAAATTTTCGTTATAGGCCAAAATCAGCGATTTTCTCCAATCGAATTTTCTACAACAATACGAGCATTAATTAAACACCAATTAATACCCAATTAACTTATTCTATAGCCAATTTACACATCCTAACTCATATGCACAAAATCAAACCTTACAACTTCACTTTAGGGTTTGAAAATGAGGGAAAATTGTTTAATGCATCAATTGATGCAATTAAATCATTTACCTAATTCTAACAACACCTAATTAACCTAATTAAACCATAAAAATCAACAATTAATCAACTTATCTAAAATACACAAAATGGCCAAAAATTTCTTTCTTGGAGTTTTTCAATTTCCTTGAATTTCCATGGTTGAATTTGATAGATTAGTGTTTGTATGGATTTAAATGCAAGTTTCCAACAATTTTTCTTCAAATGGAAAAAGAAAGAAAATGGATACGGATGGTGGAGAGAAAAATGCAGAAAATTTCTACGCTTTTTTTTGCTTATATAATAAGACAAAAATGGCAAATTACCCTTTTGGTCCTCCAACTTTGCAAAATTTGCTTTTGGTCCTTTTTCGCTCTGTAATTAATTCCGATAATTCCGTCGAAAATTAGAATTCAAAGTGAATATTCAAACATCTTATTTTTATTAATATTAATTAATAAAAATAGTTTCAGAACTGTTCTGAAACTCAGACTGTCTAATTTTCACTATTCTCTGAAAATCCTCATTATTTACGGTTTTGCCATCGCTTACTTTACCAGTGTTCTTAAATATTTTTCTCATATTTCTTTTTACTATATTCACATATGAACATACATTATCATTTATCCTCAATCCAAATTCAGAAATTTATCCGTCGACCGTACTGCTATTTTACGGCAGCGATATCGGTACAGACAAATTTCAAAAAAATTTCTCGTTTTCGCTCTAACTGAGTTTTTAAAATTATCTTTAGCCATTTCGATAATTTTAATCCATATACTGAGAACTTATTTTATAAAAACTTGTTATGCATATTTTTAGGGTATTACATTCTACCCTCCTTCAAAAAATTTAATCCTCGAATTTCAAATAAACATATATCTCAATATTGTAACAATAACAGATACTTAGCTTTCATATCCTATTCACTCTCCCATGTACACTTTTCCATATATTGATTCCTTCATAATATTCTTGCCTTTGAAATTTCTTTATTCCGAAATTATTATACTTGACGATTTACACTTTATATTGGCTCTACTCTTATGACATTTCTTCATTAACATCAATAATTTGCACTTCAATACTTAGAACAATTTTGGTACATAATTCCATAGCATTCAGATATGGAATACCAAATAACATGGAATCTTTATCTTTTGAACATCTTTCCTTAACTTCTTAAGACATGGATCCTAAACTTTGTGTTACTTAAGCATCATTAATTAACAATAACTTAACCCAAAATTGGGCTATCAGAGCCAGGTTTCGATCCTGGAATCCAAAACCAACTCCATACCCAAATTAATTATCTAAAGTGGCATATTCAATAAGGGTATACCTTCACCTCAATTTCAAACTCTATATCTCTATCAGGATAACCCTAACATCTCTTCAAGAAAAGACATCAAAGAACTCTCGGACCATTGGTATCCGGTCAATCCCAATTAAAGTCTTTTATATATTTACTACGTATACTAGATACGCTGTACAATCTTACTTTATCATCTTTCTAGCCTGAATAACAAAAATGAAATAAATTCTAGATTCATACTTATCACTTTGGAACTCAAATTCTGGCAACCAAAATTTGACTTTCTTCTCATAACAATCAGTAACTGCTCACAGTGCAGTTAACCAATTCATATCATATCATATTAAGTTGCAAAACGGGCAAATCTATCACATTAGCACATAAAGATATTATCATCAATTTCAATAATACATCTCGAATGACAATAATAATTCAATATCTCATACTTTCTCTCATAGGCATAGTTATCTCTAAGGGCACATTCAATAGTTATCTTTCTCTATTTAACTGTGATGCAAACAAAAGAATGTATGACACTAGAGTCAAACAATGCATTTGTTATATCATTCTATATAAAAATCATACCTATATTTGCATTATTATATCTTTGTGTCTCTTAGGTGATAATAATAAAAACTCTTCCCTGGCCTCTACCTGCTGGGGCCTGACCACTACCAGATGCCTGACCTCTGCCTCTGCCCCTACCAGGAGCCTCTCTAGTGACATTATGACTCATTTGTACTGTAGGCTGAGACTCTGCAGCAAATGGCTGCTGATTGTCCCATAAGGGACATCTGCTAATATAATGACCATGTTGCCCACATTTCAGGCAAGCTCCCGACTGTCTGCGACATTTCCCTCCATGCCTTCTGCCACAAAAATCATAAATGGGTACACTAGGCATCTGAGTAATAGGTCTATAAGAACCCTGTGAATATGTTGGTGCAGACTGCACTGATGGTCCTCTACTCTGAACCCTCCTCCTCTGACTACCAGATGGAGATGCCTGATCAAATCGAGGCACTGGCTCAATCAATCTAGGTTGGGAGTTGCTCTCTCCCGCCTAATCTGGGATCCCGGTCCCTCCTTTCTCTTTCGATCCTTCATCTCTCTCTCTGACCTGTACTTCTCTACCATCTGAGTAGCTTTGTAGATAACTGTCATCAGAGATATGAATTCCATAGCCAATAAAGCATTATGAAGCGAAGCATGTAATCCTCTCATGAACCTGCTAATCAGATCAGCCTCAGTAGGTACAATGTGAGTAGCATATCTACTCAGTCTAATGAACTCCTTTGCATACTCCTCTATAGACCTGTCCCCCTACTCTAATTGCTCAAACTAAATCAAGTTTCGGGTCTTCACTCCCTCTGTAATAAACTCATCAATGAACCCCTGACGAAACTCAACCCATGAGGGTGGATGCCCACCATACAGTCTGAGCTCCATCCTCCTCGAAAACCAAGCCCATGCCTTTTCTTTTAACAGTAACCCAACCAACTTTACAGCTCTAAGATCAGAGCAAGGTAATCATCGAACTACCTTCTCAACCTCCTTCAGAAAATCCACTGAATCGCTGCCTCAGTCGCCTCTAAACTCAGGCAAGTTTAGCTTCAGAAAGCTAAACATAGACACTTCGCCCTCATCAATAGCTCAGCGGGCTCCCTGCAGAACAGGCTTCTTGGGAACCACAACTGGCTATATAGGAGCTGGAGCAACTGGTACTGCAACAGGTGCAATAGGGGGTGGCACTGCTGCTGGTACTGGAGGTGGCAGTACATTCTGTCGTTCTCGCCTCAACTCAGCTAGCTCCCTAAGCAGATCCATCATCCCCCTCATCATCTCATATCTCCAAGGGTCCTCGCCCCTCTCTGTATCCCTAGTCCGTCGGGATCTGGATGGACCCTCTGAAATAGAATACTCTCTAACTGACGACTCATTGGAGGCTACCTTTGCCTCCCTGGTACCTCTATCTCCGTCGTCAGACATCTCTGTAAAATTGTTTGAAATACAGAAAACGCACTCAGTATATTATAGAAATGTAGAATACTTATACATATTTGATGAATATAACAAATGATGATACAGGAATTCCTATACTCCATGGTTTCCTTAACTCTACCCATATTGTACTTAGTTACTATTCCTCTGTAACCTATGCTCTATCATCTGTAAACACAGAGCTCTGATATCTGTAAGCCTAGTGCTCTGATATCGGTAGCCTATTGCTTTGATACATGACCCATTGCTGGATCGTGACGGTCCTAGGGCACGGAAGATGCCAATGGCGATCGGTACCCATAGAACCCACATCAATCTCATCAATACATCTCATACTACACTGTAGCGGAAACATCTACTACAATCAATTCATAATATCGCAGCGGAAACATGTAACTTTTCATCAATCCCATAACAGTATATATATGTCCAATCACTCACATAACACTATTCATTCTGTAAATACAATATTCATAACATTAATAATCTCCAATATTCCCATACATATATGTTCATACACTATCTATACCGTACAAAACCCATGGAGCAGCTAGGATATGAACATACAAAATAATACAGTGTTCATAATATTACATTGACACTATATCTGCAGAATCCACAGAGAGTTAAATGCAATGAAAATCTGCCTCCTACTCTGCACCTGAGAGGGCAAACAATGAGAGGGTGACTATATATGATACTCAGTGAATCTAATATGCATCGACAATAACAAATAATGGAATATCAATAATCAATAGGCAGATGAAGTAAATAGATCAATCTGCTCAGAATCTCTATATTTCAGAATCAAGTACATAATATGACTATAAGTAAACAATCATATCAATAGAATAAATATCACATGGAAGAGATGGAAATGACAGATATAGAATCATGAAATGCATAGAGATGTGTCAAACACAAATCAATCATTGAAATGTGGCAGAAAGTGACAGTATAGGCCAATAAAGATATCATAGGCTCGATAAAATGAGGGAAAATATATAAAGGAATAGATTGTATGAAATCATACAACCTCCAATAGCATCAATATGGACTATATGCGAACATACAGTCTCTAGTATATCCATATCAGTAAACATAAGACTGATCAGGACTTATGGCCAGGACCATAACCCTTCCTAGTTAGGGTACCAATAATACAATGTGCACATCGCCGATAGTATTTTCCCACTACCCTGTATAGCTCTGTCAAGCCATATTTAGATCAATATAAGGAAATAACATATTAATGGATATCATTATTCAATAATGGCATCCTCCATATCAATAAGCTCAATATCAATCAATAAATTATTAATAAGATCAATGGCAATTGGTTTGGCAATCAAGAAAGACATGAAACAAAGTTATCTCGGCAATGGAAAACGGTAGGTCAAATCACCTCGGAGTCAATAGAAACGATAAATACATCAATAGATACCATTTCAAAATAATGTCATCGACAATATCAATAACTCATCAGAAATTAATTGGATGAGCATAAAGTCAATAAAACATCAATAATAATCAATTAAATGATAACCAAAGGTCTAACGATCAAAAATGGGAACAAACATAATTTGGTCATTTGCGGCCAAAAAGTTGACGCAATTGGCATGCCATTGTCGCTGGCGACGGTGGCATTCAAATTGGTTGGTCTACGGATTTTTCGGCATGGTTTCGGCGCAATATTGACATTGACCCAATTATCAATAAACATACACATGGAAAGTAATTTATAGGCAACAACTATAACTCAATAATCTTTAACAAATATATCAATTTGGCATGGAAAACAAATTTAAAACCAAAATACAAAATTAGGCAAAATGCCACAATTAGGGTTCAGCCAAAAGGTATTTATCACAATTGAATTTCAAATGGTATTTTAATAATTTAGGCAAGTAATTTGATGCATAGAGACTCACCTAGCACTCCAAATCACATAGCAAAATAGTTTTGCCACCCAATTCCTCAAATTCTCGTTATAGGCCAAAATCGGCGATTTTCTCCAATCGAATTTTCTACAACAATACGAGCATCAATTAAATACCAATTAACACCCAATTAACTTATTCTATAGTCAATTTACACATCCTAACTCATATGCACAAAATCAAACCTTACAACTTCACTTTAGGGTTTGAAAATTGGGGAAAATTGCTTAATACATCAATTGATGCAATTAAACAATTTACCCAATCCTAACAACACCTAATTAACCTAATTAAACCATAAAAATCAACAATTAATCAACTTACCTAAAATACACAAAGTGGCCGAAAATTTCTTCCTTGGAGTTCTTCAATTTCCTTGAATTTCCATGGTTGAATTTGATAGATTAGTGTTTGTATGGATTTAAATACAAGTTTCCAACAATTTTTCTTCACAAATCAAAGAAAAATTCAAATGGAAAAAGAAAGAAAATGGCTACGGATGGTGGAGAGAAAAATACATAAAATTTCTAATTTTTTTTGTTTATATAATAAGACAAAAATGGTAAATTACCCTTTTGGTCCTCCAACTTTTCAAAATTTGCTTTTGGTCCTTTTTCGCTCGGTAATTAAATCCGATAATTCCGTCGGAAAATGAAATTCAAAGTGAATGTTCAAACATCTTATTTTTATTAATATTAATTAATAAAAATAGTTTCAGAGCCGTTCTGAAACTCAAACTGTCAAATTTTTACTATTCCCTGAAAATCCCTTTTATTTACGGTTTTGTCATCGCTTACTTTATCAGTGTTCTTAAACATTCTTATCTTATTTCTTTTTACTGTATTTACATATGAATATACATTATCATTTACCCTCAATCCAAATTCAGAAATTCATCCGTCGACCATACTGCTATTTTATGGCAGCGATCTCGGTACCAATGATTTTCGAAAATTTTTCTCGTTTTCGCTCTAACTGAGTTTTTAAAATTATCTTTAGCCATTTCGATAATTTTAATCCACATACTGAGAACTTATTTCATAAAAACTTGCTATGCATATTTTTAGGATATTGCACCTTATCACTATAGCCGGCCAACCTTGGGGCAAAATACATAAATTCTCTAAAAAAATTAGTGTAAATAGATATTTACTTTGTGGGTCCCATAACTTTTGATATTTAGACTTTAACTTAAAATTTTTATATTTATATTTGTAACCATAATTTTTTTAAATTCTTTTCAATTGAGTCCTTAAATTCTTTCCATTAAAATTTTGTGGAACCTAACATTTCCTATTATGCCTCATCTTAATTGAATTAATTAACTTAAATAGCTAAAAAAATTTATTTCGAACTTATTTTGGTAAAATTTCAAAATTGAAAATTTATATCTACTTACTTTCTCCTCTTTCATATTCATCTCCAATCACCTTTAATATCAAATTCACTTCAATTTATTTCTAATTGGCCCATAATCTATCTAATCCAAGTTATACAAAAGAAAATTGGACAAAAAATCTATCGAAAATTAATTAAAATTCAAGAACCGATAAATACTCCATAACATAATTTTCTCTTTACTTTCTTTTTCTTCATTATCTATTTGCCTATTTATTTTTATATTATTTATCAAATTATTTTTTCTTAATAGTTTAAGATCCTAACTTAGAGTATTTTAAATCAATTCTGATAAATAACTTTTTAAAAATATTATAAAAAATCAATTATCGATAATATTGTTTATTATCGTTTTTAAAATTTTTTAAGAAAGATTTTTCTTGAATATTCTCTTTATATTTCTTTAAACCAATTTTAACTTTATTTACTTTTCAATTAACTTAATATTCATAATTTATGGTCTAATTGAATTCCTACATTCTTCTAAAATATTACATTTGACTTATTTCTAATTATATTAAAAAATAAATTTTCGAATGATGATTAATAAATTGATTTGCAATTAATCAAAATAAAAAAATAAAATTCTATTGAAGTGAACAATTCTATTGACATAAAATTATCGTTTGATTATATAAAAAAAAGGGTGAAATTCAAGATTTTATAAAATCCCCAATCCATGAAAATTTCTCATTTCTTAAGTGTTTTAAAAACTCATCTAAAGATAATTTTCTCTTTTGTTTTACAATCATCATTTAATTCTATAAATTTAATTTTTTCCTATACCAAGAAGATTCCTACAAATTCACGAAAAGAAAAAAAAATCACGTGCCAAAAAATTTTTCAAACTTTTCAACTTTAAAAATTTAAAATAAATTTTAGAATTTTAAAAGTTATTAATTCGATAACTAATTAATTTTTATTTTAATAATATTAAAATCATTTTTAAAAATAAAAAATTTTAAATTTAAATTTTAATCAAATTAAATTAAAAATGAAAAATCCACTTTAACCATTCCCAAAATTCCAAAGCATATGCATAATGTTCGAAGATAAGGCTAAATGGCAAGTTTTGGAGATAAATTGAATGTCACACTGGTCGATAATTATGGGATATTTATTTATGGCTTGGAATAATGGTATTAATAATTTAGTGGTTGAGGCGGACGACAGTTATGTGGTGCTACAAAAAAAATAGTGAGCAGTGGCAAAATTTAGTGAAGGAATTGCATAAAATGTATGTATTGAATTGGGCAAATTACAAATTAATCTTTGATTAAATTTTAGTTAAAATTAAGAAATAGTTTTCATATTTTAAAAAATACGAGATTTAATATCTGTATTTTGATATCGTAAGACTATATAATTTTTTAGTTTTTTTTTTTTAACATTTCATTGTTAAAAAAATTAAAAAAATAATTTTTTATACTTAAACAACTCTTTTTCCCCTATTACTCTCACTCATTGAATTCCTTTCGTTCCTTTCTTTCCTTTTCGGATCAAATCTTAATTTCTTTCTTATGTATATACAAATACAGAGCAACTTCTATGATTTAGAGCTTAATTCATCAACAGAAGTTTTCTTATACGTAATAATTAATTATTTATTAATGGAATAGGAGGGAAATATTTAATGGAAGCACATGGAGTTGAGGCCTGGTGGATTCTATACTCTATCTGGTTCACCCATCCGCTAGAAGAAATATAAGTTTTCTTATTTCAGCCCATAAAATAAGGCAACGAGAGCAATGGGTCATGTCGAAAGCTCTCGAGCTTTTCTGCTTCACCTTCGTGTTCTTTGTCTCAACGAATCCTCAAAATTTGAATCATTACAGAAACAATATCGAGTGAATATTTTTTCTTCTCTTTCAATTTATATTTCAATAAACCAATTTTTTTTTTTTTTTTTTTGTATTGCTAATTTATGTTTTTTTTTTCACATTCATTTGATGGATCATCCTGTTGGGTTTTAATATTTTTTCTTCATTTATCGGGAACCAAACAATGGGTAGAATCAATTACATGTGTGGAATTGTAAAGTGGGTTTTACTTCTTTTGGATCCATACTCTATGCTCTTTTTATTTTCTAGTTAGGCATCAATTGGCTTAAATTTTTAATTGTATCGATTAATTATATCTAAATTTAATTGAAAAATCATTTTTTTAGCAAAAATAAATAGAGATGAAAAATTTAATTGTAGATGAGATGTATTTTAATATATATTTAGCAGCAAAAAGAGATTAAAAGACTAAATAGCCTTGCGATACCAAAACGCAGAAATTAAATTATATATTTCTTAAAATATAAAAAGTATTTTATGATCTCAACAAAAATTTAAAATTAAATAGTAATTTATCCTATTAAAATTAACCATTGAACAATGACAGAATAGTGAGGGATTCATGATGAATTTAGCTCAAATTTTTGACGCCATACTTCAGCCACGAAATAATGAGTAATCAGCCATGAAAATTAATAATGAATTTAGGTAGTTTTTATTCAGTCACTGATTTAGTCTATGTAGTGAAGACATTTTAAAATTGCGAAATAGTAATTAATATTTTTTAGGTTGAAATTCGAACGTAATTTTTTTTTTCCTTTTTCACTTTTCCCTTTTTCTTTTTTTCTTTTTTTTTTTTTTTTCTACTCTTTTTCTTTGCATATCGTTTTCTCAATATAGAGAAGACGTTTTGATTGTTGCTTTTATTTCTTTCCTTCCATGTATGGCATTTAGGTGGTGAATTTAGCTCTAGTCCTCTACTGATTAAAGCTAGTCCTTTAGTATAACACAATCAAATAAGCAAGGAGAAAATATTGAGCTTAAATTTCTCTATTTTTTCCATGAATTTTTATTATCTTTTTATTATTGGTAGGATGTCATGATCCGTTTTCGGATCGCGATGATTTTAGGATGCGGGAGATGCTAATGTCGACTGGCACATATAGAATCCAATATCACATGTATATTTTATAATCATCAATTAATTATTCGTTTTACTAATTATCATTCATTTTGTCATTTTGTCATTCTGCAATTCTTTTCTGTAATCTAGTGCAGTTGGCTGTAACAATCATTATAACATATTTTATGATATATCATGTTCGTATCCTAACTAACCCATACATACCCCATGGAGCAGCTAAATTATGAATACCAAAAATTGCAGAATTCAAAATAATTACATAGAGTACGCAAAAATCCGCTGGATATCTGAAGATGAGATTCTACAGTCTACTCTTCCCCTAAAATGGGTAAACAAAACAAAGAGTGAGTATATAAGATACTCAGTGTATCTATATACATCGCCAATAAATATAATGGGTAACAGATAGAACAATGGTGTCAATAGCTCAATGTGAAAAATTTACAAAATCAATAACAGATGGTGACAGAATACTCAATAAGTATATCATAGGCTCGGTATAATATGGAAAAGACAAATAAAGGGATGGACTATATGAAATCATACAGTCTCCAGTAATATCAGTATGGACTATATGCGAACATATAGTCTCCAGTAATATCAATATCAGTAAGCATAAGACTGATCAGGTAGGGTACCAGTAATACAATATGGACGTCGCCGACAGTATATTCCCATTATCCTGTCGGAGCGGTAGCTCTGTCAAGCCACATTAGGATAAATATAAGAGTAAACATATCAATAGACACCATTATGCAACAATGGTGTCCTCAACATCAATAAGCTCAATATCAATTAAATCATTTAGCAATAGAATCAATGGCATTGCAATATATAATAACAATTGGCTTGATAAACAATAAAGGTATGGAACAAAGGTGATGGAATTTAGGCCGTTAGACGCAGCTAAAAAATAAAAAAAATCCCAAACTAAGATCTCTATGTTGATTAAAATTGAAGATTAATTAAAAGATCAAGATCTTTACCTTTGTGTTTGGAAACTTTTTCTTCACTTGATCACTAAGAAAGGGTTGTAGCAAACCACTATCTTTTCCACAAGATGAGGAAAGCCCGACTAGTAATCCACATGAAGATCAAACAACAAGCTTTTAGAAAAGAGGTGCCAAAAATCTTTAGTTGCAAGTCTTAGGATTTTCGGTTTTGATGGAGAAGGAATGGTGGCCGAATTCTTTCTTGATTTTCCTCTTAAAATTTTCAGCCAAGGGATGTGATTTTTGACTTAGGGTTTATTTAATTATGATCTCATAAAATTTATATGGCCCTTAATTAATTAGGTTTTAATCTAGCAGTTTAGATTAAAACAATAAGCCTAATGACAATAATGACATTAATGAAAGGTCAAACACACTCCTTTGACATTGGACTTATTGATCCTAATATTAACACAATTCAATGGTCCTAATTTAATTAAATACATCATATGTAAATAATTAAATTAGATAATTAATTTAATCATATTAAATTATTGCAAAAAAAAAATCCATAATTAAATATATGAATTAAATCTCATTTAATCATAATTTAATTTCTTCTTTCACTTATTGTTTGAAACACTTCTATGCGTGTGACCTAATAGGTTCCCTAATTAAATAGCAACTTAAGTCCTTAATTATTTCCTTAAATTAATTTAGAAAACTCTTAAGTGGAATTCCTATTTCCAAAACAGGAAATTTCCATAAAAGGTAATCCTTGTCCAACAAGGATTATATGAATTAAACTTCTTTAATTCATAATCAATTCTCCAATTGAACCTCTCTAACTTAAGTAGAT
>CANXYC010966579.1:0-37191 GCA_948193065.1 Aleurites moluccanus
TATTAGGATTTGATTTCCAATCTTTGAATTTCTTCCAACCTAAACACATTTTTGTCACCAATTAACATCAAAGAACATCTTAAGAACATAATTGAACCAAAAGAATTACAAAATCACTTACTTTCCAAATAGTTCTACCAAAATTTCAAAGCTTTGATTTCTCACTTTTTCTTTATTTTCCTTTGAATCTAAGGATAGATTTGGATCAAAAAATGAAAGAGTACAACAAGCTTTGGTGTTCATCAATGGTGGCCGAAACCTTTAAAGAAGAAAGAGAAAGTTGGATGGTGATTTTGGCTAAGAATGATGAAGGGGTGGCAAAAATCTAACTAAAAATCAAATGACGTAATCCGATACATTGAGCTTATGGTAATAATTGTGAAACCTAGCTTACTAACCATGCAATTTTTAATCTTTTCATCCAATGGTTTGATTTAGGTTAGCCTAAAATAATACCATAGGCTTGCATACACTATAAAAGTCCATAATTCTAAGGAAAAAACTAAACTACCCCTAGTTCAAATGGAATCCCTATCCGAGCAGCTTTGCCCGAAATTATTTTCTACCGGCTTTAATCTTCCAACAATAATTCAAATGACCTTTATACCACTATTTTCACGTCCTAATATTCTCTTTTATCATCAAATATGATGTTAATTTCCATAAAAACTCGAGGGGTGTGAAATGACCATTTTGCCTCCGATTCATCAAAAACTCATTTTTATTCGATTTCTTCCTAACAGCTTTTAAACCCCCTCTATTCATTCAAACACATCATGTAACATGCATATCAGTCAAATTCAAGTAAAAACACATAAAAATTCATAACTTTCAAATCAAATCAAATTTCCCCCTAAGTTACCCTTTGTGGCTCAAGTTCTAGGTTTAACTGAGGTGTTACATAAAATTACATGGAAACACCAATGAAAACCCCAATTAAATATGAAAAGGAAAATATAATAAGTATTAGTATTAGAAATCAAAGTGTGGCGAAAGTGTAATTATAAGAAAGTTATGGGATTAATTTCTAAATAAAGAAAATTGAGGGGCCAAAGTGTAAATATAAAAAATTCTCAAATATCTATAAATATCACCACTTAGAAAAATTTTGGCTAATTTTCTCTTCTTCCTCCCACCTTAGCCGAACCTCACAAGTTCTCTTTCCCTTTTCATTTTTTTTCTTTCTTTCCATCAAAATCTCACACTAAACCAAACCAAAAATTTAATCTAACATATCCAACATAGAATTCTAAGCTTGTTTAACCCAATAACACCAAAAGATTACCTTGAAATTCAATGAAGGATCAAATTCACTAAAGGGGAAAAAGTTAGGGTTGCTCTCCAACTAAGGTAAAACAACTTATTTTGATTCTTTTTCAATATTTTTAAATCATATGATGATAATATTGAGAATTTTAAGTAAATAGGCATATATGTATATTGATAGGAAAAACCTAACCCTAATTAGGGTTTATGTCAAAATTTGATTTTCCAGTTAGAAGTGTTTAACTCAAACCAAGCTTAAAATATGATTCCTTGTGTCAAATTAAGCCTAAAACATATGAATTCTATCATGTAGAATAAAAAAGAGATGGAAAAGATGATGGAAGTGAAAATGAAGAACACTTTTATTTAATGTGAGAACTTAGGCTTCCATAGTATTTTTGACCCAACCAAGCATCAAGGTGAGTTGTAAATATATTATTATGCTATAAAACTACCATGTTTTGAGTTCTGAAAAACTCCTCCACTTTCCCATTGTTTTGGCTGAACCATGATATAGCCTTTCCTTTGATTTTTGTTTGAAAATCAATCCAATTTTAATGCCATTCTTTTCAGTTTTTATTTGGTTTTGAATTCCTATTTGTCTTATTGGGATTGTGAACTTATTGCTTAATAATTTGGCTATGAGGTTATTACCTTAAAACTTTACCAAAATATTATTGTAATGTTACAAACCAAGTGTTCGATGAAATGCTCCAATGAACATATTTTACGCCCACCAAGTATATGTCAATTCGTCAAATGAAACCTGTTGCAATGACACCTACGGTACCTAAACCCTACTTTGGCCTAATGATATTGGACCATAATTGCATTGCTATATTTACTTGTTTATTGATACATTGCTACATTATTGTTCAATGGAAACTAACGAGCATATTGGATATTTGATTGATTCTTATTGGTTTAATTGTTTACTTACTATTGTATTTGAATCTTATTGTTCCAATAATGTGTTAATATGGTAGAACTACCTTTCGATGGGGTAGTGGGTGAATACCATTGGCATTGTGCACAATGATTATTATATTAAGACCATTACTAGGAAGGGTTTATTATTCTAACCATAAGGTATAATCAAACTTATGTCATTATTACTATATTGGATATGCTATTGGATTGTAGCATTTTATTGATGTGTTTACAAGCCTTTAACTCTGTCATACTTTACTATTATGAGCTTATGATTGATTCTTGTTACCTTATATTTGTTCCATTGATTACCTTGATTGACATTTTATTTTCCATCTCCATTATTGACATATTGGACTTGTTGTGTTTTATTTAATATTTACTTTAATCATTTGGTGAGCTAGCTTATCGATACCTTACCTTGATATGTATAATGACATATTTATGACCCATTGAGTATTTTATACTCACTTTTTAGTGGTTTACTATTTTTCAGGTCCAAATTAGCTTAGCCTTGGTTCCAAAGGTTTCCTCCTTCAACTATTGCAACCTAACTTTTACTATGTAAAGTCTTATATGTGAATTCTCTATTTTGTACTCGTAGAATACTTCATAGTAATATTAGTATAGTTGTGTAATATTATTTATAGCATAATTATGTAAATTAATAGATAATTTGAATGATGGATGTGTATAATAGAATTAATTATGGTTATGTGATATATTGCCTAAATATTATCTTATGGTAATGGAAAGGTACAATATTATTAGTGTTAGTATATGTGCTCTAAAGACAATTATTGTAATGATAATTTTAGATAGTATTAAGAAAATGCATTCTTTATTAACCAGTGATTTATTTAAGTTTAGAATAAAATCGTATAACTGCTTAATAAAGTTCATGGTGTAAACATAGCATTAAGGCATTCATGATGTGATCATGATAGTGAGATGCCTATCATGTGCAATTATATTTTACCTAAAATATCCCTAGTCATAGAATCAATAAGATGGGACATTATTGATTCGTAAAGACTAACACTTGTGTATACTATTTGATTTGATCAAATAATATGATCTCATAAATATGCAGACATGGAGATATCTAATTATTACATGTGGATACTTACTAGGAGTAGTAAGTACATTGGAGTGATCACCTGAGATTATTATATGGAATTCTAAACCTTGTTAATGATACATCTCAACATGGCAATGTGTAAATGTAGTTGAACTTGTGATACTTAAGAGTGATTTAGAATGAAGAGGTTATGTTTTAATTCCGTACCTTACTCTCCTAAAGGGTCTGCTTATAGGGCGGACATTAGGTATAGTTAGAGGCACTCATAGACATTTAAGTAATCGATAAAAGAATTCATAACTCCTATTAGAAAGAGTGTTTTACCTAAGGCCTCTTGTAAGAGATCATTATTGGAAATCTCTAGCCATAGTAGACTGTACTTAGATATGACATTTAAGGAAGTCAATTTTAGTAATGAGGCTCCGGGACAAGGAATTACTATTCGGGCTAAGTGTGGTATAGCCAGCTTAGTAAAGTTAACACAAAGTCCATACATTAAACCGAATGTGCTAAAAGTAATTGAAGGGACTACTAGCACAGTATTATTATGTGTAAGGGTTTCATATTTACCACAAGTACTTTTTTATTACTTGGGGGGTCTTGATGTGTGGCTAAATACTGCTCGTGATTTACTTAAGTTATAAAGGTTTAATTGGAGAATTAATTATGAATTAAAAGAGTTTAATTCATATAATTCTTGTTGGACAAGGATTATCTTTTATGGAACTTTCCTATTTTGAAAATAGGAAATCCATTTGAGAGTTTGCTAAATTGATTCAAGAAAATAATTAAGAATTTAAGTTGCCATTTAATTAAGAAACCTATTAGGTCACACACATTGAAATAATTCAAAGAGTAAGTAAAAGAGTTAATTAAATAATGAATTTAATAGGATTAAGTACATATATTTAATTAAGGTGTTTTGAAATAATTTAATATTGTTAAATTAATTAGCTAATTTAATTATTTGCATAAAATGTATTTAATTAAATAGAGCCTATTGGATTATATTGACTATGGGCTTAATAATTCAAAAGTCAAAGGAATGTATTTGACTTTTCATTAATGGCATAATAATCATTAACCTTATTGATTTAATCTAAACCGTTATATTAAAACCTAATTAACCTAAGGTACCTATAAATATGACATGATCATAATATGCAATTGTGTCTCATCCTTTTAACCTAGTAGTAACCGAAATTCCCTTAAATACAATAAGGAGAATTCCTCTACCCTAGATACCAAGAATACCAAGGCCGAATCATAGTCTAGCACACAAAAGATTTCGTCTGTCTCTTTTCGTTTTTAATCTTCGCGTGGATACTTTGGTGCTTTCCATAGAGGTTTTGGAAAGATTATAGTTTACTTCAACCCATCTTGGAGATCAAATAACAAGGTGATTCAAATCAAAATTCAAAGAAAATGTAAAACTCTTAACCATTTTCTATAAGGAATTGATTTTAATCTACATAAAATCCTAAAGGAACTAAAAATTTTATTTTGCGCTGCATCTAAAGGCCCTTTAATTCCTTACAATCGGGAATATGATGGATTGAAAAGATATGATAGCAGGGTTTTACGGATGTTGATAATGTAGACTATTCCCGCATCCTAGAACTGTCATATTTCAATTTTAGGATGTGACACTTTCTCTTTGAATACTTTTATGCTTTTGCAAAGGAGAGTTGAAAGAGAGAGAAGTAGCAAAGGAGATTTGAAAGAGAGAGAGAAGGAGTGAAAGGGATTCGCTTGCAAAAAAAAAAAAAAAAGCTAGTGATCAGATTAAAAAGGTCACTAAAATTTAGGTAGCACAAATTTCCTTCACTGACGTGGAGGTTAAATTTGCTTACCTTAAAGATATGACGTTGTTGTGTAATGCTGAGTCACTAGATCTTATAGATATGTTTGTTCAAATGTTCTAATCCAGTGGAAATTTTGATGAGTGATCTCTCAGTGAAAAATTTATAAAAAGTTAGTGATTCACTTGAAAAGAAAAAATGATTTGTGATCACATGAGAAAAATATTAAAATTTGGTGATTGCTAGTACCTTTTACCCGAACTTTGAATTTAAAGTGATTGCTAGTACCTTTTACCCGAACTTTGAATTTAAATGAGACATAATGGGTATTTGGCAACCCAATTATCAAAATAAATTTTGACATAAACTATTCATGGTAGCTTAAAGGTCACATTTGAAATTATGTTTGAAGGCAAAATTCTATCAAAAATAAATTTGACATTATTATTAAATTCTTATTAACTTAAAATCTTCACTGTAGTGCACGTGAAATGTAATTTTTTAAACTTCCCAAATACCCCATAAATACGAGTATTGGATCAATATGGGCCGAAAAATATCTTGGAGGTTTATTCGGCAACCTCATTGGCCAAATTGGCCTTGAAACTCTTGGGAATTGGGTGGGCAACAAAGTCGTATTAGGGCAGTTGTAATTTCAAAAGTGGATGTGGAGGGGCATTTGTGTAGTTTCGTGGCGAGTTTAGGGCCGCTCTCAAGTCTTTAACTACTTAGCGAATCACATGCATCAGCAATTCAGCATAATTCAGGGATGGCTTAGGGACGCCTTTCAGTGTCCTCGTAGTTATTTCTCATTATATGCTTTTCCTTTTAAGCCTCTTTGCAGAGCATTTGAAGTTTTGAACTCTCTCTCTATCTCGCTGTCCTTTCTAAATAATCTTTCAATTAGCAAAAACACACAGAACAAGAACAAGAGGGAGACAAAAGCGAGAGATGTGGCGGTGTGTGGTTCGTGGCCTTGGTGTTTCTTCTACAAAGAAATCGATATCTAAGGACTCTCTTAGATCTTACATTTCCAGATTATTCTCTTCTGGATCAGTATGCCTTTCTTTTTTTTTTTTTTCAGTTTTATAATTTTTTCTAATTCGATTACTGATTCCTCACTCCAAGAAATCTTTAGTTTTTTTTTAATGTTTTTCTATATATATATATATATATTTTAAAAAAGAACTATGTGTTCCAAAATGTTATTTTTATGCTTTTTTTCTGTTTGGCGACTGAGAAAATGTTGGAAAAGCTTAGAATCTGATAATCTTATTTTTATCGATTCTGCTGGTTGTTTTAGCTATAAGATGAGCTTGTGGATATTACAGCAAACCGAAATTAACACTTCACATCAAATAATCCATCCACTTCCTTTTTTTTTTTTTTTTTTTTTTAATTCAGACCAGCTTTTACCCAACGATTTTCTATGTATGGTTAAACTCCATTTACTGTTGTTTTTGATGTTTGCGATGATCATGTGGCAGACTGGAGGGAAATCCTCATACACAATTGTCGATCATACATACGATGCAGTTGTGGTAGGAGCTGGCGGTGCAGGCTTGAGGGCTGCCATAGGACTCTCGGAGCATGGATTCAACACTGCTTGTATTACCAAGCTTTTTCCAACTCGTTCACACACTGTTGCTGCACAGGTGCAAATCTAGTTGGATAATCCATAATTTTTGCATATTGAAAGTGTTTTAGCATTTAGGTTTACATTTCAATGTTCTTAATCAAATTTCATCAAATTTTCCTGGATTGTTGCATATTGGTAGTGTAGAGTCATAACTCTAACCATACCTAACTTTGGTCGGGCTTAATGTAGCATGGGATTCATTGGTACGTGTGCCTTTGTGATTAATCTGATTCTTAATTAGGATCAGAAGGACATCTGCCTTCTTTGTTCTTGATGTGATTTTTCAATTCGATTTCTGTCGGATTGACCATAATTACTGCACATAACTAATGATCATTAACTCCTGTCAAATGAATGAATCAATATTAAGTACTTTTTATGATTCATGGTCATGAATCTAACAATGTAGCAGCAATTAACTCAAGAACACAGCAAGAGATGAAGAGCAGAGGTGCAAAATAACAGAGAAGGAGAGAAGAGAAAGATAGAGGAAGAGAATGATTGAGAAGAATAGAGGTAGAAGGGAGAGAAGGAGCTGAGATAAAGAATTAAGAGAGATAACAAAATGTTTGAGAATAGTAATTGATTATTCTCGTACCATCAATGTATTATAGACTTGTTTATATATCTAATTTTGTAGTTTAGTATTGACAGCTAAACAAGAGTTATTTAACTTGCTAACAACTTATTAGCAGAACAACTAACTTCCATTAGTTATTATTAGTCTACTGCCAATATCACAACAATACCCTCTCATGACAACTTTCTTGTCCTCAAGGAAGAGATAAAGTGATCTTTAGAAACAGGGTGATCCATTGCACCAAGCTTGAACCATCTTCATGTCATTTGAAATCATGTAATAGCATTCCAACAATCAAATTCCCAGCTTGTTATGAACCTCTTGCAGCTCCAACAACTAATAATGGAGGTCCTTGCATTGAGTAGATTAGAAATAAGTGCTTCCTCCCTGATAGCTTACTCTCCAATACAAATGATGCTATAGCAAAGACATCTTCTCAGCTTGGCTTGGCTTGGCTTATTCAAAATCTGTATTTTTGTTGCTTCCATGAATTTTCTTCTTTTGCCTCCTTCCCATTTCCCATTCTTTTTCCTTTAGGATTACAATTCTGACAGGATTTCATTTGAATCCAAGACGGAAACCATGTTCATAACTTGTTCTTGCTGTTATTATAGATTTCGAGAGTAAAGACTTTAGTTCCTTGTGCTAAGGTATGTGTGCTCCATGATCCATCCTTTGAAAATTAAGAATCTCCATTTTGTGTCCTGTTAAAATCCAAATCTTAATTCCAAGTTGGCCAAGTGTGTCTTTACATTCAAGGACCCCATTTTGGTAATCTTGTATAATAATACCTCTATTTTTTTGGATTTTGTACAATTGTATGGCAGAAAATAAAAACCTTTCTTCTAATTTAGCAACAACATTTTGACAAAATAATATGGAAGATGACTAGGATGGTCATGCTTGATAAATTTAAATTGGAAGCCTTTGCAATCGCCTTTGTCCAAGCATTTCTTCCTATAATCATCAAAATTAGTATTCGGAGCTTCCTTTTCTAATGCATCGCCTTTGATTAAAGTTGGTGTCAAGAACACCATCCTAGGATTTTCCCTTCCGCTAGAAGGAAGACTCAGTGGCAACACTAACAAATCAAACCTCTTCCACTCATACGCTCCAAACAACTTTTCTCCTTGCCTTATCATCTCCGCAGTGCTGAGCAAGGCCATCAACTCATAATACTTCTGGCATGCTTTGGGCAAAGCCATCAATTTTTTTCCTCTATCTTCGCCCAATTTCAAGTTCATCCTCCATTAACATTCCAAAATTAGATTCTTCAACCATCAACTCAACGATTCCACAATACAAATTCAATAACACAAAACTCCAATCAACAATATCTTCTCTACCAAATAGATTCTTCTCCTTAACTTTCACAACAAATTCCATATCAATGACAATCCTAATTATGAAAATACTACCAATTTTAACATGATTGGTTGATAGCGTTTCAATCTCAACAGGAGCAAGAATAGAATTACTTTCAGTATTCTTTTTGAGATCAAGAATCGTTGGTTCTTGAATTTGTTTCCCAATTTTATGTTCAGTATTTGGATCAATTTTCTGAAATGTAGATGGCTTATCATTTTTTTTAGGTTTCATAGAATCCCACAACTGAATTCGTTGCTGATTAATGGAATCCTCTAGCCGACCCACTAGCTTGCTAACCTCTAGAAAATCAGAAACTTCCTTTCTCAATCCAAACCATTGAAAGTCTGTATCAAAAATTTTCTTTACGGCTAGCCATTCGAGTTCTTTGAAAGAGACTTCCTTCTCCAAATTCATAGCTTGATGAACGGAGAGCTGGTCCCTGATTACCAGAATCGACTTCTTGAAATCTTAGATGTGTCTATCCAGGATTTGAAATCGTCCTTTCAATCTTGTAATATAATCGTCATAAGCCATGGTAAGTGAGTATGATTTTAAGCAAAAGAAATTGGAAATTGAGAGAAAAGAGATGAAAGGAAGAATTTAGGGTAAAAAAAAATTAGAGAGAATAGAATGGGAGATGATTGATAGTGAGGAGAAGAAGAAAGAGATGAGAAAGAGGATTAGGGTAAGAAGGAAGAAATTAGATTGGAGTTGCAGAGAAGAAGAATTATAGTAGAACAGAAAGAGAAGATGAGATTGAGGAGAGAGAGAGAAAAACAGAGAGTAGAGAACAAGGAAGAGAGTACAAGTGTTGATTAGAGAATAGAAAATTGGGGATTTAGGGGATTGGAGTTGCAGAGAAAAAGAATTAGAGTAGAACAAAAAGAGAAGATGAGATTGAGGAGAGAGAGAGAAAAACAGAGAGTAGAGAATAAGGAAGAGAGTACAAGTGTTGATTAGAGAATAGAAAATTGGGGATTTAGTGTTCAAAAAGAAAATTGGAAAGAAAAGAAAAAATTTACGATAGAATGTGATAGTTCCCTCTCGTAGAGGCTCTGATACCACTGATATGATTCATGGTCATGAATCTAACAATGTAGCAGTAATTAACTCAGGAACACAACAAAAGATGAAGAGCAGAGGTGCAAAATAACAGAGAAGGGGAGAAGAGAAAGATAAAGGAAGAGAATGATCGAGAAGAATAGAGGAAGAAGGGAGAGAAGGAGCTGAGAGAAAGAATTAAGAGAGAGAACAAAATGTTTGAGAATAGTAATTAATTATTCCTGTACCATCAATGTATTACAGACTTGCTTATATATCTAATTCTATAGCTTGGTATTGACAGCTAAGCAAGAGTCATTTAACTTGTTATCAACTTATTAACATAACACCTAACTCCCAATAGTTATTATTAGTCTACTGCCAATATCTTAACTCTACTGCACTATTATTTTGGTTTGATGTAATACTGCACTATTTTGGTTTGATATCTGCTAAAAATATACTGGTAAATTCTGCAGGGTGGCATCAATGCTGCTTTGGGAAATATGACGGAAGATGATTGGAGGTGGCACATGTATGACACTGTCAAGGGAAGTGACTGGTTAGGTAAGTCACTTGTTCAAGCTTGTAACTCCTTTATGTTGGTTCAACATTGGAAACTGGGAAGTTGAGATTTGACCATAAACTGAATAGCTTGCTTTGCTACTAAAACTCTTTTTGTCATTTTATAAATTAGAAGATAAATTGGTACCTACCACATTAGAGCCATGTCATTGTCTTGGTTTCTCTTGTATTAATTAAATTGTAACCTGCAATAGAATGTCCACCTTTAATACTTCCAAATTTGGAATGCCCATGTATTTTCAAGCAACGGGCTTGTGCTAAGGTGCTATGAAATTTAGATGTTATGTTGGTATCTGGCTTATGTTGGACATATTTTCCCCCTTTTTTTGTTAGTTTGACATTATATCCAAGGATATTTCTACAGGTGATCAGGACGCCATTCAGTACATGTGTAGGGAGGCACCAAAGGCAGTCATTGAACTCGAGAACTATGGGTTACCATTTTCTCGAACAGAAGATGGAAGAATTTATCAGCGTGCATTTGGCGGTCAAAGTCTAAATTTTGGAAAAGGTTAAACTAACTTGAAATTGGCAAGTCGATGACTTCTGTTAATAGCTATCTGTCATGGAGTTCTCAATGTTGTAATTGCTATAGGTGGACAGGCATATCGTTGTGCATGTGCTGCTGACCGAACTGGGCATGCTCTTCTTCATACTCTCTATGGCCAAGCTATGAAACATAATACACAATTTTTTGTGGAATACTTTGCTTTGGATCTTCTTATGAAAAGTGATGGTACGTTCATGGATATGATTTCTAATCATCTTATTTGTACCATGATCTAATTGTTCGATAAAGATTGACATTTTTGTTTGTCTTAATTATTTTTAATACATGTATTTTCTTCTTTATTTTTAAAACATGCCTTTTCTTCTTTACGTAGATTTGTTAATTTACCTTTGGTTTTGGACTTTGTGATTTTGATTTGATCAATATGAAGGTGCATATGACATACTTTCACATGTGCGTACAACCCCATGGACCACATCCTTAAAACCGTTAGGCATAATATGAAAGAGTTGGAAGCAAAGCAAAGCTCCTATTCTTGGTAGTTAGCAAAAGCAGAGTAAAGCCCTGTTCAGCAAAATTAGTTGTGACATGAACACATGAAACGTATATGCACATTAAAATCCTTTACTAATTTTTATGTCAATTGGGCGACTAGCTTATTTGATGTCCTAGTGTTTTTAGAGGCCAAAGGTGCCAAGGGTTCTAGAGCCTGAGGCGCAAGGCTAGGTGTGCTATTGGTGGACACAAGGTGTATGTTGACTAAAACTAAAGAAAAATGTATTTTCTAGTTGAATAAAACGGTATAAAATAGATCCCAATCACATTAACATGCATATTATCAAAGATGACTCGAGAATTCAATATATATTTAACAAATATCAAATCAACTTACTCTATGTATTTGAATTCAATGTAGTTAAAGGCACACTGGGCACTAAGGCGAGGCTAGGATAGGATTTAGCACTTTTAAATCACCAAGGCAAGGCGCGTTTAAGGATGTGCGCGCCAGCTGCGTTTAGGCGAGTGCCTTGTGGGAAGCGAGAGGCACACAAGGTGTGGAAAATAAACCCTAGAAGTTATTAATTTCACTTGAAACACTAATATTGTTATAAAATAAGACTTTATATTTTCTAGAGTACATGCTCTGAGGTTTTGCATGTCTTTTAGACTTTTTTTTTTTAACTCAAATACTCAAAAGAACTATAGGAATTAACAACTTATTCAAACACACTTCTTGCATTACTAGAGAAAAAATAGTATTGTTTCTGTACATGGTCTCTTCAAAACTTACTCTGATAAGAGTGTTTCTCTTCCAGTCCTTCTTGTATTGCCTTTTATTATTTTTGTTACTATTCTTCAATTATTTCTCTCCTTTTTTTTTTTTTTTAATTTTACTCCTTCCATTTACTTTTAGTTATTTATCTTCCATTTATTTTATCCTTTGATTCCATGGATTTGATTCACAGTTGTTTTTGTCTCTTTTATCTCTACTCTCCCTCCTTGTTCATCCCTAGTCTCTTTTTATATATTGCATAATTTATATTGTATTTTTTTTCCCTAATTTTTTTTGTTTCTTCTTCTATTTTATATGCATGTCCCTTTTTTCTCTTCTCAATTCGGGCAATCAAAATGGTTAACAATATTTCATTTTATCCTAAACAATATGCTTATTTGTTTATATATGTATTATATTAATGTTTTAGCAGTTTTAATATGCTATTGAGTTCTCTTAGAAATTTGCGCCTTCCTTTTCTCGGAAGATAACTCTTTTAGTGCCTTCTGCCTTGGGCAATGAAAGGATCTATTGCCTTGAGTGCGCCTTTCGCTTTTGACTACTTTGCTTGAAATTTCAGCAAAGCACATGTCACAATATTTCAATAATCGACATTTAAGCATCACAAAAGTGTAAACTCTATTAAAAATTCTAGAAGTAAGACTTTGAAAATATGTATAATAAAAAAAACAGAAAAATACTAATAAATGTCATCAAATCTAAGAAAAAAAACACCAAAAGATGTAATTTTAAGTCTTTAGTAAACATAAGAGCAATCAACCTTTTTTTCCATGAGTTTTTGAAGGACCCTTTGAGTTTTTGTAGTAATAGTTGGATTAGGAAAGTTCGAAAGTTCCTGTTATGGTTCTAAGTTGGGATCTAGTTATGGGTGTCTGTGATTGAATTTAAAAGTAGAATTAGAGTTCGTTAATAGAGAACCTACGATCTTAGAGCTCGTTTAGAAAAATCTATGATCTCTTGAGGTTTAGGAACTCATTTGCCAAAATTCTGCTTAATTAATTCATTAACACAGAGCTTTCTTAACAATTGAATACAATAAAGAAACTTGATTACTAATAAAGAAATTGATTCCTTATTCTTATCTATACACATGGGAATATCAAAGTAATAAAAAAAATAAATGAAACTACCCAAAAATAAGTCTACAGCTATTGAATTCAGCTTCCCAACATCACACTCCCCCTCAAAAAGGCACTTCTGCTTAGGCGCAAGATGGAACACTTCCCCTTCTTGAGGAGGGAACTCACTAGTGTTGCTAATGGCTTAAACTGCAATTAATGATCTTTCAAAGACCCTACTTGTTGAAGCTTAGAAAGCTGTCCTAATTTACTACTTTGAATGGGAGGAGCAAAACACAAATTACTTTGTTGTTTAAAATCTTTCCAAAGTAAATTTGGTCGATTCCATTTCAATTTGAGGAATCATAACTGTGCATCCCTTTCTAAGTGAAATGAAGCCATCCCAACCATCTCACCTTTAGGAGTACACTGGTGTTGAAATAAGGGTTCACAGCAATTAAACCATCCCAAAGGATCAGTGGAACCATCAAAATGGGGAAGATCCAGTTTTGAATTTTTAGGTGCATAGGTACCTCCTTCAACATTTCCTACTCCCAATCTGCCGCTATTCCTATGTTCATGATGACTGAAATTGACAATACTGCATTTTCCCCATCACAAGCATCTAGCCTAGTAGCTGATATGTCTCTTACCAATTCCTCTAATGGGGATGGAAATTCTTATTGTTTTTGGCTCAGCTCTGTCTTCTTGTAGATGCATAGCCAAGAAGGATTGAAACTGCCGCTGAAAACTCTGTAAATCCCCCACTAACCAGACTCCAATACCCGATATTATGGTCCCAAGTTTGGATCTAATTATGAGTGTATTTGATTGGATTTAAAAATAGAATTAGGAACCTATGATCTCTTAGAGCTCGTTTGAGATTACTTTATGATCTTTGAGTTTTAGGAACTCAAATCTTGTCAAAATTCTACTTAGTTAATTCTTTAACGCACAACCTTTTAAACAACTGAATACAATAACTGCTCACTACAATAACTCCCCACTACAATAAAGAATCTTACTTAACAACTACCCACTAATAAAGAAATTGATTTCCATATTCTTATCCACATACATGGGAAAAATAGAAAAATAAAACTACCTGAAAATAAATATACATCTAGTGAATTCAACTCCTTAATAGATCCCTTTCGCATTAGGTTTTGATCAAGAATCTTAAACTTTTAAAATTTGGATCCACAAGCTGTTTAAAATAGACAAAAAAAAAAAATAAATAAAAAAATAAAATAAAAAATAAAAAAAATAAACATGCCTAGTCCAAGCTGTGCCTGAGTCCCTGGAGAGCCAAGGAGAGGTACCTACGTTTTGGTGCACCTTAAACAACACTGGAAATACCATCATTACGCTAATTGGTAACTGCCATGTAACTTTCATAAGGTTCATTTTATGTTTCTTTACCTCTCCTGTCACTACTATATGTTAATCATAGATCCTACATGTTCTTGTTTTGTTGAGTTATGCTTTACTGAATTGACTTTCAATATTTGTTACAATAATTTATTCCTATGTGCACATATTATCGAAATTTGTTTTTTGTTAGTTTGGAGGTTGCATGAATGGAAAATTGACTGATAATTGATTTCTGATGTTCAGGTAGTTGTCAAGGAGTGATTGCACTAAATATGGAGGATGGAACATTACATCGTTTCCGTGCTGCTTCAACTATCCTGGCCACAGGGGTACTATATCTGTAGCTGTTGTTATTTGATCTAAATTCCTGAAGAGAGATTATCTCATTTCAGGCAATCTGTATTTTTATTGTGTGTTCCTTTTAGGGCTATGGTAGAGCATACTTTTCTGCAACCTCAGCTCATACATGCACTGGAGATGGCAATGCTATGGTTGCACGGGCTGGGCTTCCTCTGCAGGTTTGTTATGCTTCTTAATCCTTAAGTGAGTTTATTTATAGTTGTCTTTTTATCCATAAATTTTATTTTGATGCATTCTTTCTGCAGGATCTGGAGTTTGTTCAATTTCATCCTACAGGCATATATGGGGCTGGCTGCCTAATTACTGAAGGTTGATATTTGTTTATGCTTAAGAAAACAACCATCCAGACCTTGTACATGCTCTATAACATTATTAGTTTCTCAAATCAGTTAGTCATGACTGGTTTAATGCAAGTTAAATGACATCCTCACTAATCTTTTCCACATCTCACAGGATCTCGCGGTGAAGGTGGTATTCTTAGGAATAGTGAAGGTGAACGATTTATGGAAAGGTATGCTCCTACGGCCAAGGATCTTGCATCAAGAGATGTTGTTTCTAGATCTATGACTATGGAGATTCGAGAGGGTCGTGGAGTAGGTATGTCTGTTTCCACATAATTAGATATTTTAATTTTCCATGGAGGCAATTCTGTACTGGGTTAATGTTTTATTAACTTTTGCATTTCTTTTGTAATCTTCCAAAAACATTGAGTTGATGACTGTCTTGAATTGGTTTTGAATAGGGTTCAGAAGTGTTTTGTTTAGATCCATTAGAACCATGGTCTTAATTCTCGAGATATTGTGTGATATTTCTCTCAATATTTCAAGTTTTGAAGCATTCCAGGATAATAATTACCTTCAATGTCTTTTTAACGTGTTTTATTGCGATATTTTCATTTATCACAATTTCTTGCAAAATCTGCGAAATTTTTTGGTTTATTGTGATATATTTAATAATTTCATGGACATTGGGAGGAAGATAAATATGAATAAATATAATACTTTCAGGCTAGGGATTTGAGCCAGAGCCTTTTAAAAATTCACATGGCTATTACACCATTAAACCATAGTTCATATCTTGTTTAAGTGATGCATTATGTTTACATATCTATTAAAAAAAAATCATAATTACAAAATATGATAATTTCCTTTTAGAATTCAAAATATGATTTTTTTTAGTGGTAGTAAAATATGATAATTTTTAAGGACACACTTAAAAAGAGTTAAAAAGTCATTCACCGTTTTTCAAAAAAATAAGTAAATAAGAGTCATTGAATGACATTATTTTTATTAATCTATATATTAATCATTATTAGAAATGAAACATTTTTTTTTTAGCATGAGGGGAGAATCAAATCTGGGTCCATTGCTTAAGCCGTATATGCACTCACATTAGGTTATGTCTTGATGTGCTATTAGAATTGTAACTTGAATATGTATTTAAAATTTTATCTTTTTTTTTTTTTTTTTTTAATAACATTAAACCATTCTTTCATTTTTATTTAAAGTCCTTTTGTTTCATTTTTTTTCAAAATAAAGGAATTGCTGTTAATTAGGTTGATATTTTGTTATGATTACAGAGAGTTTCAGAGGAAAATTAGAGAGAAAAGGAGTAGAGAGAGAAGTAAGAGAGAGAGAAGAGGAATCAGAGAGAAATAGATTGAATTTTATTATTGATGATCGAATAAATATCTACAATTGCTTCTTATCTCTTTATACTAACAATTCCCTAACTAATAGCTGCCAGGTCATCCTCTTCAGTTGGAACTCTAACTGACAGCCAGCTGTTATTAATTCCTTGACTGACTTCTGTTACGTACTAACTTCTTGACTACTGACTCTTTTTCTTGTATTTCTTCCTATAATATGTAACAATACCTCCCCCATTAGCTCTTTCTTGTCCCCATGAAAGAGGAAAATCTGGAAATTGTGCCTCAATAAAAGCCTTGTCTTCCCAGGTTGAATATGTAATAGAGACCTTGGACTATCTGCTGGTTATGCCGTGAAATGGTTCTGATGTCAAGGACTTTTTCAGGAACAATAATGATAGTATCCTCTGTTGAAATAGACAGGGCCAATAAAGGAGCAATCTGTTCTTCCACCATCTTCTTAAGTAGAGAAACATGAAAGATAGGGTGTAGGGTAGAAGTTGCAAGGAGCTGTAGTCGATGGACCAACCCCTTCCACCACCTAATATAGTCCATAGTATTTTGCTGACAGTTTGAGGGTCTGTCTTAGGGAAATGGAAGTCTGTCTGTAGGGCTGGAGTTTCAAATAAATCCATTCTCCTATCTGAAATTCTCTTTGTATCCTTCCCTTATTCACCTGTTGCTTCATCCTATTCTGTGCAATCTGTAGATTCTCCTTTAGGATGGTAGTGACCTGCTGTCTCTCACCAAGGAAATCAGTGACTGCTGCTAATTTGGAAGTTGCAGAGGGAATGATGGTGGGAAATGGAGGTTTATAACCATACAATGCCTCAAAAGGTGACATTTTGATGGCACTTTGGTCCACCATTCAGCCAATGGTAGCCAGCAGGACCATGAAGTGGGTTTGAGGTGTGTCATGCATCTAAGATAAGCCTCCAATCATTGATTCACCATCTCAGTTTGGCCATCTGTCTGTGGGTGGTAAGCTGTACTGTATTCGAGGGTGACTCCTAGGTGCTGAAATAACTCCTTCCAAAATAGGCTAGTAAAAATCTTATCCCTGTCAGACACAATAGATTGAGGGGCCCCATGAAGTATGAAAATATTATCTTGAAAAAGTTTAGCCACAGACACATCAGTAAAGGGATGAGTTAAAGGTATAAAATGGGCAAACTTAGCCTGCATACTACCACCATAATGGTATTGTAACCCTTTGACTTTGGAAGATGTTCAATGAAGTCCATGGATAGTTGTTGCCAAGCTGGAGTAGGTATGGGTAAGGGCTGAAGTAAGCCCGGGCTAGCAGAGTGTTCAGTCTTGCACCTTGCACACACTTCACAACTTCTAATCCATTGTAGAACATCCTGCAACATACCAGGCCAAAAGAAATGCTTCTTAACCCTGCAAAGAGAAACCTGTACCCCTGAATGTCTCCCTAAAGCTGAAGCATGATAGAGTTGCAGGAGCTGCAGCCTTCTTAATAATGCATCAACTACTCTGTTTTCCACACCCTTTCTATACAAAATTTTGTAATCCAACTCCAAGAGTTTAGAGATTCCTTTTTGCTGCAAATTGGCATGCAACCTTTGCTCCAACAAATACTTGATGGTCTCATGGTCAGTTTTAATGTAAAACTGTCTGTGTTCCAAATAATGCCTCCATTTTGTAACTGCAAAGGTGATGGCCAATAGTTCTTTCTCATAGACTGATAACCCCTTGCTTCTAATTCCAAAAGCTTGTGAAATAAAGCTATTGGATGCCCTTGTTGTTGAAGGACAACTCCCATTCCCCAATTGCTGGCATCAGTCTCCACTATGAAAGGCTTGGTAAAATCAGGTAGGGCTAGGACTGGTGCCTTAGTCATGGTCTGTTTAAGTTGAGTAAAACCAAGTTGTGCAGTCTCAGTCCAATGAAAGGAGTCCTCCTTGAGTAAATCAGTGAGAGGTTTAGCGATAACTAGATAATTCTTGATAAATTTTCTGTAATAACCTGTCAACCCAAGAAAACTTCTCAATTCTTTTAGGGAAACAAGGGTAGGCCAGGTAACCATAGCAGAAATCTTTTTTGGGTCAGTTGCAACTCCTTGGCCAGAAATAATGTGTCCTAAGTATTCTATTTCAGTTTGAGCAAAGGAACATTTAGATAACTTGGCATAAAGTTGTTGTTCAAGGAGTACTTGAAAGACTAATCTAAGGTGTTCTAAGTGGGCAGTCCATGTCTTACTATATATGAGGATATCTTCAAAGAATACTAACACAAAATGTCTTAGATAGGGTTGAAAAATGTGGTTCATAAGAGCTTAGAAGGTGGCAGGGGCATTGGTTAGGCCAAAGGGCATAACAGTAAATTCAAAATGGCTATAGTGTGTTCTAAAGGCTGTCTTTGCCCAATTTGATGATAACCTGCTCTAAGGTCAATTTTGTAGAAAATTTGGGCTTGGTGTAACTCATCTAGCAGGTCATCGGTGATGGGTACGGGAAATTTGTTTTTCACTGTTATGTCATTGAGATTTCTGTAATCTATACAGAATCTCCAAGTTCCATCTTTATTTTTAACCAACGAAATAGGTGAAGAGTAAGGGTTGGAGCTAGGTTGGATGATAGAGGATTTGAGCATTTCATTGACTAGCTTTTCTATTTCAATTTTCTGGTAGTAAGGATATCTGTAAGGTCTAATGTTCACTGGGGCATTTGGTTGAAGTGTAATGGAATGATTGTGGCTCCTAAAGGGTGGTAATTGCCGTGGTTCTGAAAAAATGACACAATATTGATCTAAAAAGGGTTTGGAGGTCATAGGGTAAGTAGGTGTATGAGGGTGGGATTCCTCTTTTTCAATGTTCAAGGTGCAAAAAAGGGGAGTCTGAAAATCTTTTTTCCTGTTTTCCCATGATATTGGTAGACCTTCTTAAAATACTAGCCTTAGATTCTCCCTTCAAATTCACTATTTTGCCTTTAAGTTGAGAAGAAATGGTGGAATGTTCAAAATCAAACAGGACAGGGTTGAGGGTTCTAAGCCAGTCTACTCCCAATATCATGTCAAAGCCTCCTAATTCCAACACCCTAACATCAAAACTGATGCTTTGTTCTGCCATTTTCCACTTGAATTGTGGACAATGATGTGTGCAAGTCAATCTTCTACCATCTGCTACTCTTATTGTTAATGGAAGAATGCCTACTGTGATCAACTTCAACTCTTCTTTAATTCTTTGGATAATGAAAATATTGGTACTGCCTGTATCTATGAGAATGACCAACTGTCTGTTTTGATACTGCCCCAACATTCAAATGGTTTCAGCCCCATTGCTACCCTCCATAGCATGCACAAAAGGTGTTAACTCATCTGTGTGAACTTCCTTTTGCTTGTCTGAAAAATTTTCATGCTCTATCTTTTCTTCCCCTTCTTCTGAAAATATGGCTGTTAAGGCTTTGGTTTTGCATTGATGACCAGGAAAATATTTGTCACCACATTTGTAGCAAGGTCTAGGGTTTTGTTTAAGCAAAGTAGGTTGGGGATGTGTAGGTGGTCTGGTGGTGTATACAGGATAATGGACTGATGAGGAAGCTGATTTAGAAGTGAAACCATTAGGTTTAGTAATGGTTCAGGATTAGGTGGTCTTGGGGGGTAAGGCAAATTTTAAGGATTTGGAGGTCTAGGAAAAGAAGTGTGATTATTGTAGTTAGGTATAAGATTAGGGTTAAAATTGGAGGTGGAATGGTTCCTGTTATGAATCTAAGAGGCCTTGGAGGTAGTAACAATGGTTTTGCCATTTTGATTCAGCATCTTCTCTTGTAGCTTGGCTATGTCAACAGCTTGACTTATGGTTAAAGGTCTCAACATCCTCATCATCAGCCTAATTTCATCTTTTAAACCCCCAATAAAGCCTGATAAAAAGTAAGTTTCCCCTAACTCAGGAAGTACTCTCTCCATTCTGATCCTAAGATCCTCAAAAGTGTCCGGTATTCTTCTATCGAACCCTCCTGCCTGAGTTTCATAAACTCTATCACTATATCCTCCAACTCATCATCTCCAAATCTCACGTAAAGGGCTTTCTCAAATTCCTCCCATGGCTTAGGTGGCCGTCTGTTCTAATTGTGGAACCAAGAGTCTGCCTTATCTACCAAATATAGGCTAGCAATCCCAATCTTTTGATCCTCTGAAATATGGTAGACCTTAAAATATTTCTCACATTTCTTAAGCCATGCTGTAGGGTCCTTACCTTCAAAATTCTGCAACTTAACCTTAGGAAAGAAGAGGGTTTTACCTTCATTGTTGCCTGACTCCATAGATGACTAGTTCCAGGAAGTGGAAGCTTGTGTTGGTAGGGTTCCTGCTATTGGGTTTGGTAACAAACCTTTATCTTTATTCCCATGTCTTCCCTCTATTGGGTTGGTAGTACCTTTTCCTTTATTTGTAGCCATTTGGGACATGAAAATCTTCAATTCTTCAAGAATGTCTCTTTTAATTCTTTAAGTTCAGCAAGATTCCTCATAGAACCTTCTTGAAGGCTTCTGACTTGGTCTTCTAACTCAATTATTCTCACCATCTCAGCTCTAACAATCTCAGCTCTAACAATGCTGGATCTAGCCATTGATCTTTAAGAAATGGTTTCAGTAAAATAACAGAATGAGAGAGTAAAGAAAAAATGTTAGGGTTTTTATTTTTTTTTATTTTTATTTTTTCTTATTTTTTTCTTATTGAAGGATTGAAGAAGAAGCAGATTGAATCTTCAATTGGAACTTGATTGAATGAATTTTGTCAGAAATTTAGAGTGCAATAGAATTGCAGAAGCATGGAGAACAAAAGAAGGTTAAGAATTAAGAAGCAGCAGAATTTAAGAAGAATAAATAGAGGTGAATTTGGAATTCTAGGGTTTTCAGATTATCGGCAGTAATTTGATTGAAACCTTGCTCTGAATACCAATTGTTATGATTACAGAGAGTTTCAGAGGAAAATTAGAGAGAATAGGGATCAGAGAGAAAAAAATAGAATTTTATTATCGATGATCGAATGAAGATCTACAGTTGCTTCTTATCTTTTTATACTAACAATTCCCTAATAATAGCTGCCAGGTCATCATCTTCAGTTAGAACTCTTAACTGACAGCCAGCTGTTATTAATTCCCTGACAGACTTCTGTTACATACTAACTTCTTTACTACTGACTCTTCTTCTTATATTTCTTCTTATAATATGTAATTAGGGATGACAATTTTGGCCCGACCCGTGAATACCTGTCCCGGTTAGTAAATAGGGCGGGGCGATTTTTTTTTTTTTACCTTGCGGGTACAGGTTCGGGTAATAGTAATACCCGCCCTGAACTCGACCCGATCATATTTATTATATATATATTTTATTTTTTTAATATTTTTTAATTTATAGTTATTTTTTATGTGAAATATAAATTATATTATATGGATATTTGAAAAAAATATATAAATATATATGAAAAAAATTATATAAACGGATATACCTGACCCGACCTGACCCGGGGTTGGTATTTCTATTTTTAAACTGGTGGGGTTCGGGTTTTATATATCCATATTTTTAAAAGTTCAATATATATAGCAAAATCAACATTAAAGATCTTGATTACAACTGTAGGTTTTCTTTTATTTTTTTAATAATGTATCAGCAACAATAAATATTTATGCTATTTGCTAATTTATGCTCACAATTACTGTATTTTGTATAATAATAATTTACTGTATTTTGTATAATAATAATATGCTGATAAAAATATTGCAACTTTTTGGATTTAGTAACTACCAAGTTTCTTGTATCAATAGTGGTTTCTAGCATTTAACATGAGTTTTATGTTGATATTGACAGGACCTTTGAAGGACCATATCTTTTTGCACTTAAATCACTTGCCCCCAGATGTACTAAAAGAGAGGCTTCCTGGTATTTCTGAAACTGCTGCCATTTTTGCTGGCGTGGATGTTACAAAAGAACCCATTCCTGTATTACCGACTGTGCATTACAATATGGGTGGAATTCCTACAAATTACCATGGAGAGGTGAGTTAATGAATTACATACGTTAGAATCTCTTATCACCAGCAGTAGTGTATATGGACAATTTTCGCTTGATGTTCCATTGATAGTTTGAGACAAAAGTGTTGTCGAAACTGTGAATGCTTTATGGTTAACATATTATGCTTCTGAGGTCATATTTATGGCGGAACATGTTAAACAAGGAGTATGTTTTTCCCCTGAAATGGAAGAATGTAATCCTTCTTAAGTATAAGAAACCTACAATCTACCTGCTTTTCAAGTTCTTATTTTCTTGATTTATTTGCTTGTTCATCAGGTAGTTACGGTTAAAGGCAATAATCCTGATGCTGTAGTCCCTGGATTAATGGCTGCTGGAGAGGCAGCCTGTGCATCAGTTCATGGTGCCAATCGTCTTGGTGCAAATTCTCTGCTTGACATTGTTGTTTTTGGTAGAGCTTGTGCAAACAGAGTGGCTGAGATCCAAAGACCAGGTTTCATCTAATGCACTAGGAGTATCAAATAATCTATCGGAATAAAAGGGCTCTAGAACTTGACTTCAATTCTAATATTACAGGGGAGAAACAGAAGCCTTTGGAAAAGGATGCTGGTGAGAGGACCATTGCATGGCTTGACAAACTGAGGAATTCAAATGGATCAATTCCAACTTCAAATATTAGGTTAAATATGCAGAGGGTAATGCAAAATAATGCTGCTGTGTTCCGTACACAAGAAACATTGGAAGAAGGTAATTTGATTTACATAAGTTGGACATTTTATTTCCCCTAAAATGCCAAAACCTAAAAGTTTTGTGGATATTTGTGCGAGTTTCACATATGTTTATGCCATTTTTTTTGTTTGATTTGCTGTAATCTCTCCTTCCCTTTTCCTTTTATGATTACATTGAATCTTATGATCAATCTCCATCTTACTGAAGTTTTCTAATGGCACAAATATAGTGTTGCAATATTTAGTCAGACAGTTGCTGTTGGCATGTTTCTCTTATTAGTTCCTACTCTGTTACTGCAGGTTGTCAGCTGATTGACAAGGCATGGGAGAGCTTTCATGATGTTAAATTGAAAGATCGCAGCTTAATATGGTAAGTTTAGATTGAGGATGTTGATGCTCTTTATTTTCTCGAGTGGTCTATCAAGTGAGCTTACGTGTCTTTGACAGGAATTCCGACTTGAAAGAGACTATAGAATTGGAAAACCTTTTGATAAATGCCTGTATCACAATGCATTCTGCTGAGGCCCGGAAAGAGAGCAGAGGAGCTCATGCCCGTGAAGACTTTACTGTGAGTCTGGTTCTATTTTCATTTATTAGTGTTTCTCTTTGTTTCCAATTTCTTGTAATAAATTAAAGTTGCTTTGTTTCTGCAGAAAAGAGATGACAAGAACTGGATGAAGCACACTTTGGGGTAAGGCTTATTTCTACTGTAGTAGAAAGTAACATAGATTTGAGAATCTAGGATATGGGTTTGCTGTAAGTTAAAGCTAAAACCAAGAAAATGAGTTGCCTGTAAAAAGGAATTGGGTTTGGTCCTTGTGAGGTATCGTTCAGTGCACCATTTTAATTTTGATGTTGCAAGCTTTATTCTATAAGTTTCTTGAATGTCAAGCAAATAGAGATGATAACTTAAGATGGAAAGGAAAATTAGTATCAATCCACTGATCAAGTTTAGGATGTAATGAATAGTGGTTTTTATTGTCAATTGCTTCTTGACAGTACAATTTGATCTTGTTGGAATATTTGATTTTAGTTCCATTTTCACAATGTCTATTGCGTTGAGGCTGTTGTGATTAATGGGCTTGTAGTAGTTTGCTGCTGTTAATACAGGAGGGGATGAAATTTATTTGATATTCAGCCGATAAAATATTACGGAATTATAATTGATTTTCCTCATTTGATTTGCAGATATTGGGAGAATGAAAAGGTCCAACTTAATTACAGGCCAGTACACATGAACACATTAGACGATGAGATTGAATCCTTTCCACCTAAAGCTCGTGTCTATTGATGCATTTGCTCTATGGAGAACCAGCAATGTGTAGGGATACAGTTTGCAAGACAATAGCTCCGTCATAATAATAAACATGCGGATGCAATAAATTGTTGTAGGTTCAGCATTTTGGTGATAATTGTTGCTTTCACCAATGTCAAGATTGAGAGTATCTGCAAATCCTAATGAATCAGAGTGGATTTTGTATGTGTGAACAGTTCATTCCTGATCAATTGATTAATAGTTTGATGGGCGATACATGATTGGAATTTTGTGAGCTGCTTCGATTTTTAATTTCTTGGTTATCACCTTGTAACGTAGTTGCTGGTTCAAGGCGAAGTGTAATTTTATTAGACTTCTTTTTTATAGCTGTATGTAGGGAAGGGGGCTAGTTTTTGAGCTCTGCTTATCGCATTTGATATTATGGTAGTTTAAATAATGTTAATGTCTCAGAACTATGCTGTATATAGATCTGAGAATAATTTGGATAAGATCAGGGATTTGAAAATTCCCATAACAATTTTGCAAATCCCCATAACAATTTTGGGTAAGGTTGGAGATTTGAAAATTCCCATTCTGAGCTGGAATTTCAGGGAATTGAAAATTGAGAACTGGTTTTGTGCCATGTGTAATAAATCCCCAGGCGGTTATAAATACAAGTCTCCAGACTGTTAAGTTTATTCAGGTTTTTCATAAATTTCAATGATATTTCAAAGCAAGTAGGAACATGGGCTGGTCTACAATTTAACCACACACAAGTAACACTTAATAGATATATTAAAAATAAATAAATAAATAGGACATTATTATTTAATTCATGAATTTTGGTCTTAATAATGAGAAATTATTATTTAGTTCATTAATTAGTTTATGAATTTTGATTTTAATAATGAGACAAATTATTATTTAGTTTATTAATTTTGATTTTATCAATAAGGTGATTTTTATATTTTAAAAAATATATGATTAATTTATTAAAAAAATTAATTTTTTTTTTTAAAAAATAATAGGTTATTCCAAAATACTCTCGATTCAGACATTTCAATATATAGCAATGAATTATTCTACTCCTCGGCCCTTGAACCTCTCCCTCTACTTAAAACCAAATCTCCAGTTGCCAATTTCACTTCTCTCTCTAATGGCGACTTTAACTCACCCACACCACCAAATCCATCTCTCCTTTAAGCTCTCTTAAACCCAAACCCAAATTTACTTCTTCTCCTTCAAGAGTCTCAATGTCCCTCGAAGAAAAAGCTCCCTCCCTTGCTGTCGTAGGCGTCACTGGCTTTGTGAGGATTACACACAAATCGCCATTGTTTCCTTCGAAAATGCAAATAATAACTGCAGCTCTCCTGCTGGTTCTTACAGATTCTGCAGTGGATTCCAATTTTAAAGAAATTGTAATTTTTCTTCTTTTGTGGCACCTAGTTGTTGTAATTTGGTTAGGTTGGTTGGTGATGGAGATCAACAAGATTTTGTGTTTTTCATATTTGTATTTCTATATTTTTGATATTTTTATTTTCTTTAATTATTTTTACTAGGAAACTTAGTTTTAGACGTTATTTAAAGTATTATATTAGTTTTGATTTGTTTCTCTATTTAAGTTAGTTTTGATTTATTTTCTTATTTATGTAAATTTGATAATTTGTTTTCTTTTGGGAATAAATTACCATATTATATTTTAGGATTTTCTGAAAGTTATTTCCTATATATAGTTATGTAAACCTTAGGGTTGAGAGGGTTTGGATTTGAATTAAAATAATCTTTCTGTGTGAAAGTTATTTGTTCTAATTTTTAGTATTCTTTTGAATCAATGGATTGTAATATTATTTAGTCTTCCATTGATATTCCGTTACGTTAGTTGGTATCAGAGCTTGCGCTTTGAAAAAAAAAAAAAAAGGAAACATGCCTCCACGACGACAACAACAGCAGCAACGTCCTGATGAGGGGAACGAGCGTGACCTAGAACAAAGGGTGGCGCGAATGGAGGAACGATTTGAGCAGATGTTGGGGCAGATTACTGACAGAATGGAAGCCTTGATGGAGACCCATCTCAGGGCCACTCAGGGGCGACGAAATTGTCAACAGAATCGTCGTGGTGATCCAGGCAGTGATGATGACGATTTGAGTACAGAAGAGGAGTACATTGATGAGGCACCTCGCAGGTGTCGTAGACCTGTTGAGGAAGACGATGATAGGCGGCGTTGGGAGGCTGGGATACAAACTGAAATTCCTGAGTTTCATGGCATCCTTGCACTTGAGGAATTTCTGAACTGGCTAGCTATGGTGGAGGAGGTGTTCGAATTTAAGGGAGTGCCTAAAAATAAACGTGTTCCCTTAATAGCAACCAGACAATGAGGTCGAGCGTTGGCCTGGTGGCAGCAAGCAAAACTGTCATGTGAGAGGATGGAGAAACTAAAGATAACCTCTTGGGAGAAGATGAAGAAGCACCTACGGACTACGTTCCTGCCTTATAATTTTCAGAGAATAATGTACCAGCGGTTACAGAATCTGAGGCAGGGAACCAAATCAGTGGATGATAATACCATTGAAATTTACCAACTAATTGCCAGGAATGAGATTCATAAGACATAAGATCAGTTGGTGGCTCAGTATATTGGAGGGTTGCGGACTTAGATTCAAGACATCGTCAATATGTTTGATGTTATCTCTATTTCAGCTGCACACCAGAGGGCTCTTGTGGTCTAGAAGCAGCAAGCTCGTCGAACAAGCAGTTTTCGTAATTCCTTAAATCCCACTAGTAATAATTCTGTTGGAAATCCTGTGGTGAATCGTATAGGTGGAAATGTAATTAAGACTACTGGGAGTGCTAATCAGTTTAATAGGGGAGCCAGTAGTAGCAGTGGTATTAAATGTTTTGCATGTGGGGAAGTGGGTCATAGGTAATCTGAATGTAAGAAGGCTGGAAAAAAAGTATTGTTTGTTGAGAATGAAGACTATGAGGAAGAACATAATGCTTTTGAAGGACTGCCACTGTATGATGATGAGCCTCTAGATGAAAAGTTTGTAGGGGAAGATGTGGGAACTGCCCTAGTTGTGAGGAGGTCTTGTTTAATTCCTAAGGTTGCAGATGAAGATGACTGGTTGCGTAAAAATATTTTTCAATCTACTTGCACCATTCTAGGCAGGGTCTGTCGTTTTGTTATTGATAAGGGGAGATGCGACAATTTTATTTCTGAGGAGGCAGTGAGGAAATTAGATATCAAGACAGAACAACATCCAATTTCGTACAAGCTTTCATGGCTTAAGAAGGGTGGTGAGGTAACAGTGTCTAAACGAGCCTTAGTCATGTTTTCTATTGGTGCACGATATAAAGATGCTGTGTGGTATGATGTGATAACTATGGATGCATGCCATTTATTATTAGGGCGGCCATAGCAGTATGATAGGAGCGTGAATCATGATGGGTGGGCCAATACATACAGTTTTGTATTTGCGGATGTCAAGATTGTGTTGGTGCCTAGTAAGCCAACAATGGCTAAAACCCCACCCGTAGGGACCAGTACTAATCTGTTGTCATTAGTACAATTTGATGAGGAGATGCAGAGTGCCAAAACAGTTTTTGTATTGATTGGAAAAGAGATTACGGAGTCAGTAAGGATTCCAGAAGAGGTGGCTCCTATACTTGCTGTATTTAGTGATGTGTTTCCTGAGGAGTTGCCCGATGGATTGCCTCCTTTGCGTGATATACAACATCACATTGATTTGGAGCCAGGAGCAGTTCTGCCTAATAGGCCCCACTACAGAATGAGTCTCAGAGAGCATGATGAGTTGCGTAGGCAAGTTGAAGAGCTTTTAGCTAAGGGCCACGTCAGTGAGAGCATGAGTCCTTATGTAGTTCCAGCCCTATTGGTGTCCAAGAAAGATAGTTCTTGGAGGATGTGTGTGGATAGCAGAGCCATTAACAAGATCACAGTGAGGTACAGATTTCCTATTCCGCATTTAGATGATTTGCTTGATCAGATTAGTGGTGCAACTGTATTTACCAAACTGGATATGAAGAGTGGGTACCATCAGATTCGAATTCGACCTGGAGATGAATGGAAAATAGCTTTCAAAACACGTGAGGGGTTGGTAATGCTCTTTGGATTGTCTAATGCCCCTAGCACTTTTATGCGTGTAATGAATTAATTGTTGAGGCCGTTCATTGGCAGTTTTGTCGTTGTATACTTTGATGACATTTTAATTTTCAGTGCTAATCCAGAAGATCACATGCAGCATATTCGGGCAGTTTTGAGTGTTCTTCGCCGGGAGAGATTTTATGCAGCGACAAAGAAGTGTGTCTTTATGGCTTCCAAGGTTCTATTTTTGGGATATGTGGTTTCCGGCGATGGCTTGTAGGTTGATGACTTAAAAATAGAAGCGGTAAGGCAATGGCCTACTCCAAAGACCATCACTGAAGTTCGGAGCTTTCATGGTCTTGCTTCTTTTTATAGGCGCTTCTGTCACACTCTAACACTAATGGTGTGACGGTCCTAGGGCAAGGGTAGGCTTAAGGCCACCATAAATTCGTAGAACCCTCAGATCCTGGATCTCATACACATTTCATATTTATATCATATCTGATTATCATTAAAACATTCATTTCAATGATTTAGGTAATCACTATTCATACACATATATGTTTATCATTAAAGAATTTCCTCTTGTTCCTTACCGATCAAAAGATACTTCCCACATCACTAAGGAACAAGGGTAACCCAATTATAACAGTTTAGACTTCAAAAATATTGTCATGCCTAACATCTAACTACGAAGCTCTAGAGTATACACCCAATACATATAGTACCATAATATAATTCAATAATTGTATATAAATCAAAATGATTACAATGGAGACTTCTTGGAGGAATGAATCAAGAAGCTCTGTCTTCTATATTAGCTCCCTCATGAGCTACACTATCACCTGAAATCCACAGAAGAGGAGTGAGCCTTTAACTCAGTAAGATATAAACATGCAATATATAAGAAATACATCAATCCAAAGGAAAAGTCAATCCAAAGAACATAGGTAAGAAAAATATCAAATGGTTATGCTTACAAGAATAAAAGTGCTCACAATCGAATAACACTATCGAATTACATGGTAGAACTACAGAATGCATCAGTAGCCTTGCTACCTATCACAACAGAGTGCATCGGTAGTCCTTGCTACCTTATCGCAAACGCATGCTTGGCCAGGCATACGCCTAGAGCTTATAGTCCCCTCTAGGTGGAACACTGATAAAAATTCTATCAGCTAGGTTCCCAAAATGCACAATGGACTAATGAATTTACTCTCATTGGGAAAAGCGTTCTATCCATAGGGTCATACGGTTGCAATCTCACAAGAAACATATTGGTCACAAGACCATCAACATATAACATAAATTCAGTCAAGTTAATAAATAGGTTTGATATAAACTTGATCCAAGGAAAGATGACCAAGTCATTTACAAGATAAATATAGAAATCAAATGAAACAATTATCATTTGTTTGAGAATATCGTAGGAACTTTATTTAATAGGTCAATAATACAATGACTTATTGGTGAACATTAGTAAGGCTTGGACAAGTCATTTCAAAGAAATAATATGCATATGTAATGTTCATTCTTACCTCTACTCAAATTTCCTTCAATAGCTTGCTCAAACAATAATCTCCTCTCATTTCTTGAGTTCTCTTCTCCTATGAAAATTTTTCCAAATATTCAAAATTAGAGTTTTCCTTAATCAATAATACATAATAAAGTTTCTTATAATTTTAATCATCTTATAGTTTCTATTTTTGATTCCCAACACCAATTTAATTCATCTCTTAAAGAAAATCTGAATTTAATTTCGAAATTACTGTTCACATCACTATTCATGATAATCCATAAATTCTGATTTCTCTCACATTAATTACCATCTTATAGTTTCTATTTTTGATTCCTAACACCAATTTAATTCATCTCTTAAAGAAAATCTGAATTTAATTTCGAAATTACTGTTCACATCACTATTCATGATAATCCATAAATTCTGATTTCTCTCACATTAATTACCATTAATAGCCTCAAAATGTTTATAATAAATCCTATGTACCCATAATTAGCTATCCTAACTACCAGAATTTATTAATCTATAGAGAAAATGACATTTGAAGAAAATTTATCTTATTCCTCCAAAACTGATTTCCTTGAGAAAATCTACTTGAAACTGAAGATTGATGCCTTAAAATATGATAATCTGGGGATTTAATGCATTAATTTTGAGTATTAATGCATTAGAAAATAAATGGAACAAATCTGAGAAGAACAGAAGAAGAACGAAGAGAAGAAGAAGAAAAATCGCGAAGAAAATCGCTACTGGGCATCTAGTTAAATAGGCTACTGCCTCAAAATTTCGCTAGCCAGCTCACCTCGCCAATCTGCCTCGGCAATGCCACTTCGCATAAGCCAGTTCGCAATTTCCACTTCGCCAATCATCTCCGGCAATGCCACTTCGCCAATCCGACTTTTCATGTCCACTTCTCATATGCCGCTTCGCTAAACTCTCATCTCGATCTCCACTTCGTATATGCCACCTCAACAATGCCTCTTCGCCAAACTTGCCTCGCCTAACTCCACTTCGCATATGCCACCTCGGCAATGCCTCTTCACCAAACTTGCCTCGCCTAACTCCACTTTGCATATGCCACCTCGGCAATGCCTCTTCGTCAAACTTGCCTGCTCGCATTGCTGGCTCGCAAATGCCACTTTGCAATTGCAGGATCGCAATGCCACCTCACATTTGCCGGCTCGCAATGCCATTTTGCATTGTCGGCTCGTAAATACCAGATTCTGCCAAGCTGGAACCCTTTCTCGACAACTCATATTTAATCAGCTCGCAAATGAGTTACAAATATCCAAACTCCCTGATTCTTTTTGTTACTTAAAATAGACATTCAGGGGGTCTAACATATCCAAATTTTAAATCAAAAGGATATCTACACAAACCATGGTGAACTTCTAAAATTCACCCTGACTTACTGTCCAAAAATTCATCCGAACAGGCCTGATGAATTCCACTCTCTACTGAGTTATACTTATCTAATTCTCCTGAAATTTTACAGCCAATAATAAAACACATAAAAGAACATTTCTCATGTTTACACTTTTGGCTCATTCAGCCTCAGTCATTCCCAAAAAATTTAAACATACTCAGATTCCTGCAAAAATAATGAACCAGATAGGTTCTGGTCAAGGAGACATAACTCTTCACAAACACAGAATTTTACAGAACTATTTTACAAAATTAAAGATGAGATATAAATCTACAACTTTTATGTTTTACACTTTATCAAATTATTCTTTTAAAATCATGAAATCAGCCTCACCAGAACCTCCCTACATATAGAAATTTCTGAATTCCTTAAAAACACTTCTATATCCTCAATTAATTCAACAAATATATAATTAATAAAATAACCAAAAATAGCAGATATTATAGCTTTATCCCTCACTTTAGCAGTATCATGGCTCCAATCACAAACTGCATGAAGGGTAGACAGTTTGAGTGGACTGCCGAAGCTGAGACGGCCTTCCAAGTGATCAAGGAACGCATAACTACTACACCAATTCTGGTGTTGCCAGATTTCTCACTACCTTTTGAGCTACACACAAATGTTTCTAAGGTTGGTATTGGAGCTATTCTAAGTCAGAATGGTAGACCTATGGCGTACTTCAGTGAGAGATTGTTTGGTGCTAAACTGAATTACAACACTTACGATGTGGAGTTCTATGCCATTGTGCAGGCTGTGAAGCATTGGTGCCATTACCTGTTCCATAGAGAGTTTGTTCTCTACACTGATCATGATGCCTTAAGACATTTACAGAAGCAGGATAAGGTATCTTTGAGACATGCACCCTGGGTTGCATATTTGGAGCGGTTTACCTCTGTGGTGAGGCACAAGGCTGGGGTCACAAATCGAGTTGCGGATGCCTTGAGTCGTGGAACCAATTTGCTGGTGTCCATGAGAGTTCAAGTTCCTGGCCTTGACTCTTTCCATGACTTACTTGAAACTGGCCCTTATTTTTCTGCAGTTTTACAAGATGTGCAGGTTGGAAAGAAAACAAATTTTCTCATCCATGATGGATTTCTGTTCAAGGGCAATCAACTATATATTCCTAACTGTAGCTTGCGATTGCAAATTATTCAAGAACTGCATGGGAAAGGGCATGTTGGTAGGACAAAACATTGCAGCTGGTTCAAGCTTCCTATTATTGGCCTAGCATTCGTAAAGAGGTGGAGAAATATGTGCAGAGATGTAGGGTGTGCCAAGTTTCCAAAGGGGCTGCTACCAATGCTGGATTGTATATGCCACTTCCAATCCCTTCACAGTCGTGGGTTGACATTAGCATGGATTTTGTGTTGGGTTTGCCATGAACCCAGTGAGGTAATGATTCCATCTTTGTTGTTGTTGATCGTTTTTCTAAGATGGTTCATTTTATTCCATGCAAGAAGACTACAAATGCTGTTCATGTTGCCCAACTGTTCTTTCGAGAGGTGTACCGTCTACATGGGTTGCTTACAACCATTATTTCTGACAGGGATACACGTTTCCTTAGCCATTTTTGGCGCAGCCTATGGAAGATGGTCAACACATAGCTCAATTTTAGTAGTGCTTATCACCCTCAAACCGATGGGCAGACAGAGGTTATCAACAGATCCCTTGGAAATTTATTATGGTGTTTGGTTGGAGAACATATCAAAGGATGGGATCAAAAGCTATGCTAGGCAGAATTTGCTCATAACCACTCGATTTGATGCTTTTGCCCAGCAACACCAAGCTCCATGGGAAAGCTGCAGATTTTGTGCATGAGTTACAGGAGGTCCACAAGACAGTTTATGACAACCTCAATGCAGCCAATTCTAAGTATAAGCTACATGCAGATAAGAAGCGCCGACATACAGAGTTTGAGGTAGGTGATTTTGTCTGGGCCGTTTTAACCAAAGAGAGCTTCTCAGTTGGGGGACTACAACAAGCTATCTACTAAGAAGATTGGTCCTGTGGAGATTATCGAGAAGATTAATCCTAATGCCTACCGACTCAAGCTGCCTAGTCACATTCGCACCGCCGATGTGTTTAATGTCAAACACTTGATTCCTTTTCATAGTGACTCATCTGATGACGAGATAACTGCCAATTCGAGGGTGAATTTTCTCTACCCTGGGGGGAATGATGCGGACCAGCAGATAGAGGAGTGGGCTTTACAGTTTTTGGAGAAGCAAGATAGGGCCTTTCACGTAGGTCGCCTTTGAGAGGCCATAACTTTCAGCACAGGATGAGCCACGGGACCCATGAGTACTTGTTTTGAAGCTTGTTCAGAGTTCTACAACAATGCTCGAGAAACCTAGCATGGCCCAGTTTTGACCCCAAAATCATATGTTTAAAGCCCGAACGGAGCCCCTGAAGTTTTATGCGCAGTCATTTCCTTTTTTTTTTGTAATATGTTTTATTTTGTTATTTTAGGTCGAAGCCTGTTAAGTCTATTAGGATTTTATTTTCCTTTTAGCATATATATATGCGTGTTCTGCTTTGTAAGAGACAGTTTTTGCCGAATAATAAAAACCTTACTTTCTTCCAGTTTCGGTTTTCCCTAGAAAACACGAAGTTGATGCCTATTTCCTGGTATTTCTAAAATCAATAGATTATAGAAGATTACTTTCCTATATTCGTGCGCGAATCAACGGATTGTAATATTATTTCATCTTCCATTGACATTTCACTGCGTCAGTAAATGAGTTTTTAAGAGATCAAATATTTAATCTTTATGCCTGAGAAATAATGTCAAATGTTAATTGGGATTTACCTCCAGTATTTGATGATTATCCCGATGAAAAAATATTATTATCTACAACGATAGTTTCATCATCTATTGAGAATCATAATAATATTGGGGAATCACAACAGATCACAATATAGTTTCACAAGAAAGAAGAATATTATTATGAAGATCCATTCTTCATTAATCTTTCTACTATATCTTATTCTCAATTCATTAAAAAAATTTTAATTGAAACTTATATCCAAAATTATTGGACATATTTGATGGGAATTATAAGGAAAATTGGAAAGTTTCACATTCTTTATGAGTATTTTACGACCATGTATTTTCAATATAAAATTCTTTTACCTAAGGATTCTTTTGAAGATAATGTTGCTGCAAATTCGAGGACGAATTTTCTCTACCTAAGAGAGAATGATAGAGATCAATAAGATTTGTGTCACGACCTAACTTGGGAGCCGTGACGGTCCTAGGGTACGGGTGTTGCTTATGCTACCAGTACCACGAAGAACCCATATAACTGTACTATATGGCATGCAATATAATAACAAGCTCGATATGGCTTGACAATTCTATGAAAAATTGGGTAGTATTTCCTCTATATAAGGAGTATACCCAGCTGAAAAACAAGCAAATAAGCACTTCCACTATATACTTCACCATCTATCTCAATACAAGGATCCCTCTAGATCTCCAATATCAACTCAAAATAAACATCTGAATATCAGATCACATATATTCATCTCAATATATATGAATATATCTCAAAATATAACTTATAGATATAAAGATACATGCCAACCTTAATTTATAGTATCATGGAACCTCTATACTGTACAATTATTTACATATATCTTTGGAACTGGAATTTACATGTCACAAGTAACTAAAATTTCCACGGTGAGGATAAGATGTGCCAATGGAATACGGCCTCACTGCTAACCTGAAAATGATAACCACTGAAGGGGGTGAGTATAAAAATACTCAGTGAATCTATAAGTATAAAAATGCAGTAAATGCTCAATAAAATCATTATTGCCCATATATGGTATGTAGAATCAATATGAAATAACAAATGAAGAATATGACTAGTAAAATCAATATAAGATAACCAGTGAAGAATATGACCAGTATCTGTATCATTATTCATATAAATATCCAGGTAATTTTTCATATAAATATTAAAATAAAATCCAGTGTACGAGTCAACGCACATATGATATAACAGGCTAGGGTCCAATGAAAAGTATTTTGTATAATAAACGCACTATTGTGCAAAAATCCAGTGAACGTAAGAGGGATCAGCTCTTACGGCTAGAAAACATAACCACCCTCTCCAGTAAGGGTCCAATGTATACCAGTGTGCACACGGTCGATGGATTTTCCCACTATACCATCGAAATAGTCCTGTTATGATATCATATGGGTATGTCTCCATTTAACCATAAATATGGCATATTTATACTTCATATAACTGTAGAACAATCATATATACATATATAAAGAATAATAGAACAAATTTGGAAATTATCAAAAATTGGCCCGGCGGGGCCCAGTTGCACTGTCGCAACTGGTTCCCAAATTATGGGTCCGTTTTGGGATTTTTGAGTAGTTTCTGGTTAAGTATGTTACCAAAGGAATTAGATGGACCATGAGGTACCGTTTCGAAGCTTAGGTCAAGACTAGATGATTGGGCCAAGTGGTGGCCCAATTGGCTTTTTGGATTTCATTTTATAGACAATCAAAGTTTAGGTCATTTTAGGTCGTTTCGGCGGATTTATTTACGAGCCAATTTGCTCTATTTGGGATTTTGGATATCAAAATCAATTTTATTGGCTCAAATGAAATATTATATCATATATGATGCAAATCATGCATGATTATACATATAGACTCACCTTTTATGCAATTAAACCTCTTTAGCCCCCAATCCACTGCTCGAGCCCCTAATTGGCCCGCCGTCCGACACCCCGATCTGGAGTACTTGACGGTTCACCTATTTCACATATAACACTCCGGTAAGATGAAAATACATCACAAAGCATATTATTCATACAAACAGACATCCAAAGACACAAGGCATACTCACTATGCATCATAAGCCACAATTTACATAATTAACTCTCTTTCCAATCCTTTATGCCATATACACATTCTATCACTATATTTAACTCACATTATACTTATTCATCACTTATATATCATATTATGAATTTATATACACTTAGTTCACCATTTCATATCAAACATACACCATTATTCCAATTTACCTTTCAAGTATTTATATCAATCTTCCTTTACACATTTAAACCAATGCATTTCCATCATTTTCAATACTTAATCATATTCAAACCTTACTTTATTAAATACATTAACCTAACACCTTAAACTAGCAAACTCAATATGATTCCACCAATATGGAATTCATTCCATTCATCCATTTTTCAATGCCATTCAATTACACAACATTAATACACATCAAATGTATATCATTCATTCATTTAAACCTATCAAATACCAAAACATCAAACCATTCCTATGCTTCATCACATTCGGCCAAAGTGTTCTTCCATTCAAATGAATTCCTTTCCAACATTTAACTATCCATTCATGTTAAACATATCAATTATACATCATTCAAGCCTTTTAAATCAATTAAAAACCAAAATCATTTCATCATTGAATTCAGCCACTTTGAATTTCAATCCAAATGAGTTTGTTTCAATCATTCAATCACTAATTCATGCTATACACATCATTTGAACCAATTAATCCATCAAAACAACACTTCGATCCAATGTTCTTCCTATTAGGGTTTCAATCCAAGTTTTTGAATTCTAACCATTCAAAA
>CANXYC010966637.1:0-26743 GCA_948193065.1 Aleurites moluccanus
AAACCAGATAGGAGGACACTGTTTGGTTCAGGCTGGATCCCCAAGATAGGAGCGGAACTAGGAACCTCGCTCTTCCCATGAGTGTCACCCTTGATGGTGACTATAGCGGTTCCGTGAGGTATTTTGAGCTTATGATGTAAGGAGGATGGAACAGATCTTGCCTTATGTATCCAAGGCCTTCCACGGAAGAGGTTGAAACAAGCAGGCACATCAATAACTTGGAAAGGAACAAGAGCGGTTATGGGTCCAATTGTCACATCCAGAGTCGCCACACCCAAGACCTCTCTCTTTGTATTATCATATGCCCTCACAATCTGATCAGAGGGAGTAAAATCTGTAGCACCAAGTCCTAAACAGCTTGCCACTTTTAGGGGGCACACATTCAAGGTTGACCCATTATCCACCAAAACCATGGGGACCGTTTTCCCTTGTGTCATCACGGTTATGTACAGTGCTTGATTGTGATTTTCTCCTTCCCTTGGTAAATCATGATCATTAAAAGAGATGGAAGGAGCCCTGGTCGAGCTGGTCAGGGAAGCTACCAAGGTCTCGGGAGAGATATCGACTGGAGCTTGGCACTGATTTAACGCCTTGCAAAGAGCTTAGCAGTGTGGGAAGGATGACTGGATGACGCTCCAGATGGAAATGTTAGCTTGAGTCTTCTTCAATTGTTTGAGGATGGCATCCTCTTCAGGCTCATTATTTATTTTTTCCATAAAAGGGGGAACGCGCTGAACAGGCTGCTGTACGGGTGGGCTTGGTTGATAGAACCTTCCACTTCTCGTGATTGCGTCAATTTCCTCCACAAAATCGTTGAGGTCTAACACACAGCAGAAAATCCTCATTTGATTTAATTAAAGAGACTAAATCTATTTTCGTGTCGCAGGAGTGGAGGACATTAACCTGATGGTTTGGGAGAGGGTTGGTATTGATGTTGGGCCTAGTCTTTGGTGGAATGATATCGCCACTATCTACCAAGTCTTGAATTTTGTACCTCAGGTTCTTGCACATTTCTGTTTTGTGCCCCGCAGCCTGATGATATTCACAATACTCGTTCATGGGTTGTAGGGAGTTGGTTATTTTTCAAAAATTGATCTTTAATCAGGCTATCATCAATTGAGAATTCGGAAAGAGGATATACCGAAGACATCTTTTCGAACCCGATATGGGCATTATGAGTTCTTGGTGTTGTCATTCGGGTTAACTAATGCTCCAGTAGCATTTATATATTTAATGAATAGGGTGTTCAAACTTTTCTTGGATAAATTTGTTATTGTGTTCATAGATGATATACTTGTCTATTCGAAGAGTCGAGAAGAGCATGAAGAACACCTTAGGATTGTATTACAGACATTGAGGGAACACATATTGTATGCCAAGTTATCAAAATGTGAGTTCTGGTTGGATAAAGTATGTTTCCTAGGACATGTTATTGGTAAAGATGGGATTAAAGTGGATCCTAAGAAAGTAGAAGCAGTTGCAAATTGGCCTCAACTGACGAATGTTATAGAAATCTAGAGTTTCCTTGGAATGGCAGGTTACTATAAGAGATTTGTTAAAGATTTCTTCAAGATAGCTACTCCACTAACTAAACTGACTAGGAAACAAGTTAAATTCCAGTGGCATAATTCTTATGAAAAGAGTTTTCAGAAACTCAAGACATGTCTCATTACTACTCCGGTACTTGCATTATCATCTGGAATGGGAGGATTTTTTGTATACTGTGATGCTTCCATAGTGGGTTTGGGTTGTGTGTTAATGCAGAATGGGAAGGTAATTGCTTATGCTTCTCGGCAATTGAAAAATCATGATATGAATTACCCCACCCACGATTTGGAGAGGATATACTACAGCTTTATGTGTTAGATTTTGGTGGTAATTAGGATAAGTACCAACCATTAGTGGAATTTGCTTACAATAATAGTTATCACTCCACTATTGGTATGATACCTTATGAAGCCTTATATGGACGCAAATGTAGATCACCTATATGTTGGGTGGAATATGGAAATAAGCATTTAGAGGGTTCATATTTGATCCTAGAGACTATGAAAAAAGTGTCATTGATTAGGGAACGAATGAAGACAACCTTTAGCAGGCAAATAAGTTATGCAGATCTAAAGAGAAATGAAGTACAATTTGCTATTGGTGATCATGTATTTCTAAAAATTTCCCTAATGAACGGAGTAATGAGATTTGGAAAGAAAGGGAAATTTTCACTAAGATATCTAAGGCCATTCAAGATACTGGATAGAGTTGAAAATGTATTATATTGCTTAGCTCTTCCTCCGAGCTTAAGCTACGTGCCTCCTATTTTTCATGTATCTATGTTGAGGAATATTTGTCGGATCCTTCTCGTGTCCTTCCAGCTCAGAGTACTGAAGTAAATGAGAATCTGTCGTATGAGGAATTTTCAGATAAAATTATTAATCAGCAAGCGAGACAGTTAAGGAATAAGGAGATACCAATGGTGAAAGTGCAATGGAAGAATTATAGAGTTAAAGATTGCACTTGGGAAAGTGAATTTCACATGTGGCAGAAATACTCACACCTGTTCATTGTTTAAGGTTAGTATAATTTTAAATTCAAGGATGAATTTATTTTAAGGACCCAATCGAGATCTAATTTAAAATAACAGAGAACAAAGTTAAAGATGTTGAGACCAAGTCTAGAATAATCGAGACCATAAGTAAACCAATCGAGACCTAATGACCATAGATTTGAACACCCTTCGGTATTCAATTTTTGATAAATTTTAAAGTAATCTTTTGTCCAATTTTTCTTCATACACCTAAAATTAAATAAATAATGAGTGAGTAAAAAAAATAGAATTGAATGAAATTGGTAATATCTAAATGTTCAAGTAGTAACTAAAAGAACAAGATGTGAAAAAAAGGCAAGTTGGTAAATTTTGAGAGATAAGTCAAAACAAAATTAATTTGACTAATTAAAAAATAATAAATAAATTAATCATGATTGGAGCAAGAGGTGGGCTACAAGTGTGTAAGTCTCCACCAAACAATTGTTATTTTTTTTTATTTTAATTCACCTTTCCAATTTTAGGTCTTCATACATTCCATTTTCTTTTTCTTAAAATTTTCTTTTTCTAAAATTTTAATTGGTTATAAACTTATATAAATAAATATAAAGAAAATCAATTTATCATCTTTATTTTCTCCATAGCTTAGCTTATAATTTGAGAGTTTTCCTTCAAAAATTTTGTTCATCTCTTCTTTCATAAATTACTTTTCCATCACCTCAAATTTCAAGCCTTTTATCCATTAAGCTTTCTCTTTTTATCAAATAATTGGATTTTATTTTTGGATTCTAAAGAAATATTTCAAGAGCTTCAAAGAGGTAACATTTTTAAACTAACTCCATAATTCAATTTGGTATACTTAATTAGTAGATTAGAGACTAAATTAGTTTTAAAAAAAAAAGATTTTTAAACTAAACCTTTAAATTCTGAAATTTCAGTATATTGAAAGAATATTGTAGGCTAGTTTTTAGGACCATAGAATTAGATTTTGAAAATTCTCAAAGCATGAATGTTGTTGATATACATATATAGAATATATGTCTTTAAGAAAGTTTTTCTAAATTCCTACGGTATTTTACATTTTTTAGTATCTTAAGTTCAAAATCAGAGAAAACTCAAAACATAAAAGATATTCCCTTATGTCTTAGCTAAATTTCAATAAAAACAGAATATCATTTGGATATTTATATGTTGATAAATGAGTAAAAAAGTAGAGGTTATTTGGGTAGGATTTGCAGGACAAATTTTAGAATACAGGGCAAATTTAGAAAATTTACCATAATTCGTGTAATACCCAAAAAAATCTAAATTTTCACTATGTTAGACCCTCATATGTCTAGTTTAATTATAAAAAAATAATTGAAGTAATTGGATGAGTATAGCTAGAGATATTAACAAAAGTATTTAGGCTGCCAGAAATCAAATTATAAAACATTGAAAGGGATGGTTACAATTTGATTCACATTATATGGAATTAAAGTGAATTGAGTATTAAAACTATTTAATTGCTCTTGTAGCTTCAAAAGACAAAGAAAAAGAAGAAGAAAAAAAACTATTGGATCATTCCTTTTACTTATGTTATAGTGGAAGATTAAGTTTTTGGAGCTAGAGTTGTAAAGGTGAGTATGTATATATGTTATTTTACTTGAATTTGAATCCAAATGAAATTTATTAGTGTTTCATTGTTTTGAATCCTTGAATGATTGAAACCCTAATTATTGGATGAATGCTTATTGTAATATTGAAAATAATTGACTATGGAACTTCTTTTCAATGCTAATTGTAAACCTTGAATTGGATCCAAACCTAATATGCTAATGATAGGCCTACTCACCTGATAGAGTAGGATAACTATTATATCAGATGTTGTGCACAATGAGATTATACAGAAAACTCCAATTGGGAGGAGTGTTCTCAGCCATACAGTCTGGTCAGTTATATGAATGATAAGCATGCTACCAGATGTAGTCTCTACTTTTATATACGGATTAAAAATTTATCATTATTGCAAACCATCCTTTACTATTCCTTTTGACCAATTGAAAATATTTGGATTATTGATTGTATCATTGACCATTGTTTCATTACTTTGTTGCTATACATTTTAAATGGCTAATCTGTTTGATTATCTTTATTGTTTATTTATTTACTAAGCCTATCACTTCCCTTGTGAGCTACCCTTCCAACCCTAGTCTCACAAGTGAAGTGACATATATACATTACTCACTGAAAGTTATCTCACCCTTTAGTGGTTTTTTTTTTTTTTTTTTTTTTTGGATCAATAGATTAGTGAGGTTCTAGCTTCCACCTTTCTTCTGCTGAGAACCAACCATATCTAAGTATAGTCTCTATTTTTTTTTTTTTTTTTTTTTGTTTTGGATCTTAGATGCTCCATGGTTTATAAAGAATTAAGTAAGAGTTAGTTATGTAAATAATGTTAAATATTAAGCAAATGATGATTTCCAGTTATATATATATTATATGTTGGTAATAACCTAATAAATAAAATTAGTGTTGATAATGTGAATAATGATTTGGGATTTATCAAAGTTTTATAGATCAAAAATTTGCTTATGAAGTTAAGGGTATAAGCATGGGATTTTTGACAGTGTAATTTTTTTTGTGCTGGTTGTGTATTAAAATTTATTGAAGAAAAAGGACTTGGTTTTGGGTAATAGGTGTATATATAAAGGAAATTTTGCCAAAAATTTTCTATAAAATTATTAATTGGGGTACTACGGGATTAGGTGGCCTTACGCCTTCCTATTCTCTAGGACCATCATATCTCTTGAAGTGGGAGGATGTGACAAAAGATCCTGACCCACGGGTAGAAAGTGGTTAGGTAAAGACCGAACAGATAAACCATGGCATATCCATAACTTATAGTTATGAATGTATGAAACTCGTACCATGAGTAAAAGCATAGGATGTCCTCTGGACCTAACTTAAGCAACTACCCGATCCAATCACACTTAGAATCAAAGCGAACCAGTGTCCTTTGCATCTGATAGCTCGCTGCTGTGTAAGCATCCTATCTAGGGGCCTACTACCTGGAGATGATACTCAAGCCAAACCTGAAAGAAGGTAGCATCAAATCCATGCTAAACATACTAAATAGGCTAATCAGACAAAACAGGAAGATAAAAATATTGTCCATAGGGAAAATTATTTTTTTACCTGAAGGATCACCGGGCTAACAGACCACGACCAATCCAATCTATGTCTACTATCTATATAGTGTATAGTCTCGGCTAGGATGATGCAGGTGATAGAAAAGCCTTGCCTCATTTAGACAACCAGCTCCACAATCTCAATGTTGCCCCAACCCAGAGAGATAGGAAATATATAACCTTTTGTACACAACACCAAAGCAGCCAACCTCAACCTTGTCTGTGGAAATCTTTGAGATTATCTGAATCCATGAACTCTATAACCATCGCCAGATTAATATGGTCATCCACTACCATAGATCTGGTGAGATCATGATTCAGCTATAGCAACCGCTAGAAGAGCTGCAAATAGCTAACCCTATATTCTGAAATAGCCAAAGGGGAATCTGGACTACTACTAAAAATCGAAATGAACTCTTCAAAAGTAGGGCACAGCTCCTCCATGCTCATCTCGAAGCAGAACACATGGTCGGTGGGATCCCAGAACTTGAGACAAGTCTTCATGTGGTGGCAGTGTCATTAATCCTTCTTAGCAGCACCACCTTTTTTGCCTAGTGACAATACTTCCAAAGGATCGTGGCAACCCCTGTTTCGACAAAATCAAACTAAAAATGCAAAAGTCAGTGTTTTAGGGTAGTTTGGGGCACTTTTAGAGCACAGTCTCATTTTACAATAGAAATCACATTCCATTCGTATAATTCAATTAAAATCACATACATGCATGCATTTCAGTCCTAATACAGAGCTTTTACTGTAAAACTTTACTGAGAAAAACAGAGTCTCTTATGCATATCATTCATCATAATCATAAATATTACACGTCATGCTGTCAGTGTTTGTTATTAACAAATCTCGGAGCCGAATGAAAATAGAAATTAAAAGCTCACGGCCCCTACGACAGTACTGGTGGGTGTCATCTTGCTGCTAGGATTGGCCCTTGGCAATCTTCAGTCTGGTGAGTATGCCAGACAAAGCCTACTCCATCCTGTGGGCCATCCAATAAGTATGATGTGCCCACTCTGGAGGAATCCAAATAAAAAAATAAAAAAAAGGATAGAATCAAGGTTACTGCTAAAGGATCATTTCCTGAGGCATAAGCATTAATGACACAAAGCATACCTCCTCTCTATTAAGATACAGCAAAACGAAGGGACGAACAGTGTCCAAAACTGAAAAGTCTACATCCTTCGTCAGCAGTGTAGATGACCTCACTAGTCAACCATAGGTAGTGCCCCAAGCAGAACGACCATGGTTGGGCCCAGTTCCACTATCAGGCCCCGAGGCTCCTCTCTAAATAGAAAGGCCATTGCTAGCTTGTGTAGAAGGATGAGAAAAGGAATCCACAAAGACCCTCCAACAGTACCGGTAGCAAATGTAGTTCGTTTGCAAGGATCTCTAACTCTATCTATCAGACGGGTGTTGTAAAAATACCATAAGCCTCCTCAACTGCTGGAGCTAGAACAAATGAGTTCCTCAGAAAGGCTCTTCTGTAGCAAGAATGGACGGGCCCCACCTCATATCAACAGAAGGGTGCATAGGGACTCCTCTAGTACTAACAACCTGAGCATTGGCTCTCTCTCCCAAGTAGTACACATGATGGTACGAAGAGCAGAGTAACACTCGCGACTGGGACAAAACCAGACAAGGCTCCAACTCAAATGGCATCAACTTCAGCCTGTTTGCACAAACAACATAGCAATGAGTAAAATACAAAAAGGAAACAGATAGATGACAATACTATTACATGTCCAAGAGTCTCTGATCTGAAAAAGAATCTGAGGGTGGCGCATCCAGCCCTATCAGTCTTTGTCCAGAAATCTTTCTTCCATCGCCTTCCTATTGGAAACAGGTTTGGTTGAGGTGAAGACAAAACATGGACAATAATAGGGAAGTACTCATATGCCCAGGCCTGAATAAATAAGATCAGACAATCAGAATAAATAGACGATTAAACAGTCAGGCAGTATAACCAGTCAGACTATCAAATAAATACAATAATCAGACTATTAGAATAAACAAACAATCAGACAGTCAGAATGAATAGGAAAAGGACTAATAGATGACATACATACCTCCCATATGACATTAGTACCACTAAAGGAGAAATATATGTCGCAGATAGGTCCGTCATCTCACGATACATCGTGCTCAAGATCACCCCTCTCCAATCTTACTCACTAAGGATGCTTAAATCCTCTATGATGGCCAAAAGTTTCAGGTCAACTGTGTCGCGATAGGTATGACCGAAGGTACACTTGACAAAGATCAGAACCATAATCTTCGCGCCAAACTCATATGGAATACCCTATCCAGCAAAAGGTGCCAATGTTTTTATCGCTCCTGTAACCATATGCGAGGAATTGTAGCACTTTGCCTAGAAAGGTGATCGAAGAAGATGTCATACAGCTCCTTATTAGAATAAGTGGTCCTACAGTTATCGCAAAGAGGAGTGAGCGACCAATGAACTGAATTCCTGTCAACATGGTTAAGTCTAAAGGCGTGATAGTCACTTCACCATATGACAAGTGAAAGGTGTTGGTCGTATCCCACCACCTCTCCGTGAGAGCCTTGATCAGACTCATGTGGCTCTCAGAAGCAATAAGTACTTGAAGAAATAAAACTATACCCATCGGCTCTAAAATGGTCCTAACTAGATTCCCCTCAGTCAGGAAAGATGCAAGGAAAGCTAAATTGGACCTGTCAACTATATTCCTATGTATTTTATTCTAAAAAAAGGAAAATATAAAAAAATGCAGCATTAAAATAAAAGCAATGGAGGAAAAAAGAATAAAATATTTACCTCCATTTCCCTCATCGAAGACACATGGTTGTCCGACTCCAGCAGCAGATTCTTCGGGTTCGGATTCCCAGTGGTGCCTCGTAGCCATGTCGACTAAAAGTGCTATCTGAAATCAAAGATATTTGAGAGAAAATTGTAGAGAGAGAAAGAAAATGTTGAAAAGAATAGTGAATGGAAAATGGAAGGTGCACATCTATTTATAGAAAAAGAAATTCCAAAATGACTATTATGTCCGTGGTTTCTCGAGAACGCCTGGAATTGTGATATACGACTCGTTTCAACTCGGATTATGGCGCCGTCAATTCCATCACAACCATGTGAATTTTCTTTTTTTTTTAGAGCTATTATTTGTCTAAATCTGACTTAGATTGCTTCTGTTTTGTAGAAAACACCAAAAACCAAAAATGTTAGGAAAATTAGAAAATCCTGGAACAAAGCACATCAGGCACAAATGGTCTTGAATGACCCCAGAATGCATCATCTTTACCTCGATCAGACATAAATAACTCGGTTCACTACCATCACTCTCACCAATAAAAATCGATGAGCGCAATGAAAGTAGCTGTGAGCATGTGATTTTTGCACCTTGGGCCGAACAAGATTGGCAAAAATACTTCCTACACAGACTTTGGAGTCTTCATAGCATAATGGGACTCGTGCCAGGCAGAATGGCATTCAGCATAGCTCTAGGAAACTGACAGGAAGACTCGAAAGGCCTAGAACAAACCTGAAAATATCTGAAATAGACCCAGGATCATCCAAAATATATCCAAAACAGATCTGAAAGGCCCGAAACATTAAAAAAAATACTCAAAACATTCGAAACTAACCAGAAAGACCTAAAAATACCCGAAACCGAGGTGCCACCACCATGGCTTGGCGGTGCCGCTAAGAAGGCATAGCGATACCAGCAAGCCTTGATGACGGCGCCGCTAAGGCATGGTGAGCCTTCTCCGTGGTACTGACCTTTGATACTGATGGCAGTGGCTTCTGAAATAAACAAAATACCCACCAAATCTCTATAAATATAGGCCCCTTTCTACCATTTTCTTCACCCATTATCTCTTTGAGAATTCCATAGTTTTGAGACAATCTCTCTCTAGAATCCCTCTTTGGGTTTCTCTTTCTAAAAAAGTATCTCTTTGAGATTTTTCTTTCTCTAAAAAAATATCTCTTTTAGATTTTTCTCTTTGAGAAATTAGGGAGAATTAATGATTTAAGGGTTTTGATTAAGCTCTCCTTGAGCCCCCTCATTTAATAATGATCGACTTTTTTTGAGTTTTAGAACCGACCTAGCTCCTATGTCTTAATTCTCTTTGAACGAAAGACCAATTATTTTGGTTCTCTTTGAACCGCCACCCATCAAACCAACAATTAATTATCATCAAAATCTGAAATTCAAACCCAAAGTTGGAACTCTGATGTAGGAGGACCGTCTGACCACCGCTAACTCAACGAGCCCGAAAGAAGGTATAATTAGACTTCCCCAATCAGACTATTTATCTTGAATCTGACCCATGAATTACACCCAAAATCGGCCTTTGAATCTACCAAAAGCCAAATTTATCTTCCGACCAAACCGAAAATCCTCTAGAAAGAAGGGCGAACTATGATGAATTTTAATTCCCATTCGAATGGATACGTAGGCATGCACCAATATAGAGCTATAAATCTAAAAAATTCAAACACATTTCTTCTACCTTATGTCTGCTTAGGCTTGCCAGTCTGCTTGCCTTCGCAACCCTATCCTTCCTTTCACTTACACTTCTCCTCCTTTTTTCCATCTTTTTCTTCCTCTTGCCCTCTAATCCCTTCTTGTTACCCACCTCCTCCCTCTCATCCTCAATATTCATCCATGTTGTCCTTATTCTCCCTCCTCGCTCCCTCATCTGACTCAGCGAATTTGCTATTGACCTAGAACCCATAAGGGCTATAGTCAATACCACCAGTCAGGCTGGTCATTGAGGTTCATGTGGTTGATCTAGAACCTATTAGGATTAAAGTTAATACCTCTGACTCTAAATTTATGTATAACTGATTTATATTTATTTATTACTTTTAAATGTATGCTTTATTTACTGCTTTAACATCTAGCATATGCCATGTAATAATATTATGTTCATGAAATCACAATTTTAAGTCATAATTAATTTCAAGCCAAGTTAAAAAATTTTAAATTAAAAACTTATTCTCGAACTCAGATCTGTTCAAAGGTTTAGTGCATTTTATCATTATGAAAATTAAATTTGAGTCATTTTTGGGGTTCCTTATATTTTTTCAACAAAAATTAAAATTAAGGTGCCGACTCTCCAATATATATTTTCAAAATAAAAATGAAACAATTTTTCAAATAATTGATAAACAGAACTTCCAAACGACCAGGTATTCTGTTGACGTGAGTTCAAATCTAAATGAACATTTCGTGTTTCATAGCGAATCGGATGTGGCGCTGGGGTGAGGCCTCATAATAGGGTACACTCCTGTAGCCCAAACAATATTCACCGAATTGAGTTCAAACAAAAAAGAACATTAAAATCACTTCAAACCCATAAAGAATTTCTAAAAAATAAACAAAAAAATTAAGAAACTTGACCTTCAATTCGATTGATATCAGAGGGATTAATAGCAGCTGCCAACATTTTATCGCACGTCACTGAAAAAATTGTAGAAAAAAAAAAGAACTGAAAAAAGAACAAATACAATTAACTGAAAAAAATGGAACATGATGAACAAAGTCTCTATGGTAATCAAAAACCAAAAATAAAATTTATTACTTGTCTAATATCCTCCAAGAGAAGCCTCTATGATTTTCCACAAAGCCAATTTGGGCTCATTCCTACAACCAATACAACTCACCGAAAAAATTGAAGCACAAAAAAAAATCTCTACAAAACAAAATCCAAACCAAGGGTAGATTAATAATTGATTGAAATTTTTAATATCCATAAATAATAATAATAATAATAATAATAATAGGAAAAATAATCACAAACAGAAAAAACTATATACTTTTCTAGATTTATCGGTCAACTGTCGTTCTTAACGCAAGCCTGTGTCTTTCTTGAGTCACGATTTGGATGCGTTTCCTCTTCTCCGATATGTTGATATATATATAAGGTTTAGGACAGAGCAAAGAGCAAATGTGTTTTAGACATATAAAACAAATTAGGATCATGCAAGAGAAAAAATGATGAACAAAGGGTAGGGACAGGAAAAAAGAGAGGCGATGACTAGGTCATGGCATGAGACAGGAAAAGAAAAGACAATATGTTTAAAAAAATAGTAGTGGTCATGTAGTCATCGTTATAAGGATTGAATATTAAAAGTAAAAGAACAATCATTTTTCCCAATAAATGGCAGATGCAAAAAGACATACTAACCCTTCTGGAATAACATCGTTTTGATTCTTTTGAAGGCAGGTGAGAGGACAAGTAAGGGAAATAAATAATTTGCAAAGCCAAAATCAATTTAAGAATCACTATACAGATGAATGGTTAAGCTTACATGAGCTTTATATCTATTTAATAGATATAAGAAACTTAATTTTAAATTGATAAATTTAAAAATCTAATGCTTGATTTTCTAAGAATAAATTTTCTTTATAATATTTAAACCTACATGTTTGCTTAAAAAATAACCAATATAAGGATTAATTAAGAATCAAGAGCTTAATCTTTAGATTATTTAATAACGGCCCCCTCTCTAATAACATAAATACTGAAAATTGATATTAATAATAATATTAAGAATGCAACCATAAATTAATCCTAGTTTAATCAATATGTAGGTACAATTATCGTCAATGAACCTAAACTAGGATTTGATTTTCTATGGAGTGAAAAAAAAAATTAAACTTAATAAAGGGGAATTGACTCTTTTTAAATTGTTTAATTTATCCTTATTATTTTGTTGCAATCTAGATTTAAATTAAATATGTGAATTTATTTATTATTTCATCATTAAACTTTCTTCCTCTCCGAATCATACAAACAAAATAAAAATATTTCTCTTAGGTTTTATTTTACATCTAATTTTTTACTTTCCAAACATGATTATATAAAGATTCTCATTCCATCCTATCCTTTTTCCTTCCCTTCCCTTTAAAAAAATATTTCTTCTCATTTACCTCTTTTATCCATGCATAGTGTTATTGTTATCACCAGCCCAAATCAAAGAAGCCCATAATCATATAGTCAAGACTAAGGCCTATCATGGAATAATTGTTCGGCTTAGCTTGTGTTTGATAGGGACAACTACAAGGGATTAGTAGTTTAATTAGGATCATCATTGAAGATTATTATTTCTTAAAAGTAAGGAAAAATAGTCCTGTTAATTCACGAATTCCTAAACAGAGTTGGATACCCTAATTGTACACTATAAATAGAATATTTTTACCTTAGATTGGCTCTCTCGCAAAAATTACAAACACATAGACTACCTTTTTCAGCTTTTTATTTTTTCTTTCTTGAGTTGACGGTTTACAACCTAAACACTCACTTTTGATTGATGGCTCTGGCAGCCTATACATCAAACCCTTAAGTATGTAGTTGATAGTTTTCGTGTCTACACACTAAGTCTTTAGGTTATTTTATTATATTCTTCTGCAAAACTCCTGGGTTAAATTAATTGACGGTGTCTTTTGCCTATATATTAATTAATCTGGGATTCTATCGGTTATATTTGATTATTAGTGTATTGTTGATTTGGATTGAGCCATCTAGACTATAATAGTGAACCCATTAATAAAATAATTAAAAGATTTTTACTTTATTATTCATTGATTTTTGTGCAAATATTTTTTTGGCATGCCCAGTGGGACCTTTTTGCTTAAAAACCAATAATTATGGCTAAGAACAACAAAAATGCTGACAAAACGCATAAAATTGGTGATATAAGCAAGGCATTTGTTAATATAGCAGGTGACCCTCCCATGAAGAGGTAGCCGAATCCAATCCAGCTGAACCTGAGTTTGTTCGGCAACCTATTCTAATGAGGGCTACTACTTTAAGTGCAACTAATCAAAGAGCCATTGTGGATGGAGTGGCCAGAGAAAACAATGACCTTTTCTTGGGCATGGTTCAGCAGATTGCCACTGCCATGAGGCTAATGATTTACAATAATCGAACTGTTCAGCGGACAATAGATAGATCACTCGATTAATTCACTGCAGTAATAACTCACTTTATCGAGCTGATGCAGGGCAGGAATCAAGATATGGCTGACAGACAAAATTTTGCGGATTAATTCAGAACGCATGCTCCTAATCAAAGGGAAGAGTTGCGTTATGGTGAAGCTCTAGTATTATGCTGAGCTGATAGAGAGGAAGGGCAACCCAGGGAGAATTTGGCTACCAATTAATATGTATAACATGAGGGAAGATCCATTGGATGCCCGAGGATATGAGTAGAGGCTGAATCATTGGCCTTTGGATATGGAACGGGACCAGAATGCATGGGATTAAGAGAAGAGAGATCCTCTGGTAGTTGATAATGACCTAATCCAAGTCAGTGTACAAGAAGCCTTATCCAAATTGGATAGATCGAGTGTATCATTTTCCTAGGAGTTACAAGATTTTGGAGTTCATATTGTTTTTAGGGGAAGATAATTCAAGTAATGTTGAGCATGTTTCTCGGTTCATAACACAATGTGGTGAAGCTGTAGACGAGAATTTCTTGAAACTTTGATTATTCAGTAATTTTTTAACTAGATCAACATTTATATGGTATACAAACTTGATGAAAAATGAAAGAAAAGTTTCATACTGAATTTTACAGAACTCCTCTTATAGTAACATTGGTCGACTTAGCAAAAATAGTATAGATGCCAGGAGAATCGGCTAAGAAGTATGTGGATTGCTTTAGGAAGGCTAAGGCTTATTGCAATGCTAGCATATCATAGGCTGAGCTAATTAACTTGGCCTTTAGTGTCATGAACATAGCCATCCATGAGCATTTTGAAGGCCATTTGTTTACGGATTTCTATGATCTACTGTAGCGAGTCAGTAGCTATGAAAGATTGCTAAAAGAAAAAGATCAAAGGAAGACTTCACCCAGAGGTACTTACTACCGAGATCCTCTTGAAGTAACTGTTATCGAACAAGATGAGGGGTCCTCAGAGTCAGATGAAGACATATGCCTTATTGAACTTAAGACTGACGGTTAATATGAATGCTTGGCTTTAGGTGAGTCGTTTGCCTTTAAGAAAAAGCCAAATGACCAGAACTTGAACAAGATAGCTCAGGAGTATTCATTCGATCTAAACAAAGCCAATGAAATATTTTATTGCTTACTAAAAGACAATCATATAACTTTATCGACTGGCTATATCATTCCTCTACTAGAAAAGAGAGCTAAGAAAGAATATTGCAAGTGGCACAATTCATACGGCCACCAAACAAAGAATTGCATTGTGTTCCATAATGTAATTCAGAAGGCAATCCAGGAAAGGAGGTTAGCTTTCCCATGTGAGGCTAAGGCTTTGGAAGTGACAAATCCATTTCCCAATGTTCTAGTTAAAGTTGTCGATGTCAATATGTTAGGAATAAAAATCCTGGGAGCAGGAATTATGAGGCTGACTCCAATTGATTGAATAAAAGAAAAAGTCAAGCTACAGTCCAAAGTTGAAGGCAAAAAGCAAGAGACAGCCAAGCCATTAATTAGTTGACCGATGAAGGTAGCCAAAAGGGTAGAATTACAAAAATTGAGTACATGTATTACATGTCCTGTATGTAAGTCGGAGTTCCAAGTTGTTCCTAAGGTAAGGAATCATGAAACTTCACCAGTCCAACAGTCAAAAGAGATTATACTTGCCCAAAAGAGGGAATGGAGAGACATGATTAGGAAAAGACTGAATTATCAGGATCGGTCATCTCCAAATAAATCAAGCCATGAGGCAAGGCACAATAGTAGACACCCTATACCAAGTTTAAGACTAACTTGTTGTGTCATTCATACAGAACAACAGAGGGAGCCTAAAACTTTTAAGCCTAGGCCCCAACACACAAAAAGATGGGAAGTATATAAACATAATTGGCATTGTGTCTTTAAGATGCTTGACCAGAGGACCAGAGGCAGGCTGACAGACCAGTCCTTACTAAGACTTAGAAAAAGAGATGGCAAAGGAAGAGATGGGCCAAAAGAGCTTTACAAGCTCAATCAGCCCAAGTCTCAGAAGGCAATGATGGTTATGAAGCACATAAGACAAAACAATGTAAAAAGGTAAAGGAATGGCTTAAGATCATAAATGAAAGGTGTTTGGCCAAAGCTGATGAAAGATTGATAGAGGATGAAAAAAGGAGCGGTGTTTTATCTAGAAGGATATTTCTGACATAGAGTCAGGTCAGACATGAAAATGAGGAAAGTTTGGGTCCCCCAAACAGAAACAAGTGGCTGAGTCATTTAATAAAGGTAAGGAAAAAGTCGAGTTGAACACGATAAGTTATTTACCCTTAGACTTTTTATCGAAGCCTACACAGTTGTCTACTTTGGATGGGGATGTATTAGAACCGAACCAACACAGATGTTCAACAATCTATAATCTTTGAAGAACCATCGCAAAGTTTGACCAATCATATTTAGCCCTTATACATTAAACTTGAAGTTAATGAAATCATAGTAAACTAAGTTCTAGTTGATAATGGAGCCAGTGTGAATATACTACCCCTTAGAATGTTGAAAAAGCTCGGCTTATGCAAAGATGATTTGGAAAAGGCCGATATGGCTATGAAAAATTTCATAGGCGGAGAAACCCTAGTTGAAGAATTCCTTCCCGTCTAGGCAGACCGAGAAGTTAAGACATAAGGTATATTTGTGGTGGATGTTAAAAGCAACAACCACATTCTTTTTGGCGTTACTGGATCCATTCAAATAGATGTATTCTTTCCTCAATCCACCAAACATTAATTTAGGAAAGGGTTTGTGGAAATTTTTCATGTCAATCAAAATCCATTCCAGGAAGAAGTCCATATGACCGATGCATTGTTTTATGAGCCTCAGACAAGGGTGATCGAGTATATATCCACAAGTGGGAAATACTGTAAGGATTTTTGACCTTATTCAGCAGCACAACATTGCAGTGGTCGAGTGCATCTATGAGGATGAGGAGCAAGATCCCTCATCCCAATTAAGGCTGATCGACTTAAAATTAGCTTCCTCTAAATTGGAAGATGAGCCAATCGAGGTATAAGGTCCATTGAATGAAATTAATGTAAGTACGAAGGAAAAAGTTCGGCCTTTGTTTATCAGTGCAAAGCTTAACATCGATTTTAAAGCAAAGTTAATTGCATTATTGCATGAATTCAAATACTAATTTTCTTGGGATTATGATGAGCTACCTGGCTTGAGTCGTGAACTAGATGAACATCAGCTCCCAATTATGCTAGGGTATAGGCCGTTTAACCAGCCCATGCATAGAATGTCCAAAGAAGTTGAGGAATTAGTACATTAGGAAATCAAAAGACTCTTAAATGCAGGGTTCATTTGTGAGCCCCCACTCGAGCACCGAGATGCTCAAATCAAAAGGGGGCAAATTCCCACAGACTAAAGGCAGCTTTGACCAAATTTTTTCTTTGATTTTCGAAAATCGATAGAGTCACCACCTTCATTTTTAAGGAAAAACAAGAAAGAAAACTCATTTTGACTCTAATTTATAGTACAAAGATAAAATCACTAGTCCTTCGAACCGAGACTGAGTTCGGGGACTAGGTTTTCAGTTTACAATAACTCTCATTTTGGCTTATCATTTAACAATTGACTTATAAAAATAGGATTTCATGAGCAAGTTATAAGGATGACAATTTATACAATGTGTGAATGACATATAAAAGAGCACATATATAATATTAAAGTAAGAAACATAAAGTAAAAGGTTCAATTTACATCAAAAAGCCAATAACATGGGATGTTAACTCTAGCCCTCAATGGGAATTCTAAGTTAACCATAGATTCCTCAAAACAATATTACAATAGATTCAATTTAGAAAAAGGAGTGTTTTTGGTGTTTTTGGATTTGAAACTATAAAACAACTTGTCTTCATATCCCGTTAAATGGGAATCAAAACACACTCAGTTCTCCCTTCTTGCAAAGAGGTTTGGTTTGATTTTAAGAAAATATTGATTTTGTGGTTCCTTTAACTTTAAGGTACGAACACGATACCTTAGTTTGAGAGGGACACCTTCTTCGAAGGGGTTAGGTCCTTCCTTATATGGGATGATTTTTTAAAGCTCGCCCAGATTAGAGTTCCACTAAGAATTTGGTAAGAAACACAGGGAATGACTTCTTAGAGTTCACCCGGGTCGGAGTTTCACTTTGATTAAGTAAGATTGGCATTACAACATACTCTGACTATTGCTTCTAGATTGACTCAAAGAGAGATAGCTCTAGATCTTTTATTCCTCTAACTCAAGGAGAGTTGAAGAAATTGGTTCGAAATCAAAGAAAATTTAATCGTTTTTAATAAAGAATGTTGAACAGAGGGAGAATAGAGAGCCAACTAAGGAAAATTTGACTTAGTTATTTTGGTACTCAATGAAAGTTTGTGTTGATGTGTTTTGAGGTGAAATTGAGGCTTGTATTTATAGGAAAATATTTGAGGGAAAATCAGACTGGAATTCGATGTGGGATTCAAGGACTGAAGTTTGGCAACATAAGGCAAAAAGCTTGGCGGTAGGAGCATGCAAGGCTGGTGCACTGCCCAGGGCTATTTGTACCACTGGAGGCTCTGCCAGCTAGGCTTGGCATTGCAGCCAAGGCCTAGCCTAAGTGACATAAGGTTTGCCAAATTTGAAGTGGTTTGACCTTCGGTTGATACTGATCAGCTTGGCACTGTCTGGTTTGTCTATATTCGGAGTTGAATTTGCTCTCCGGTCAATTATTAATCAATATGTCATGACTCAAGTCTGCTTGGGTACAAAATCCCGTGTTCACAGTTACCCCCCATCGTTTTTACCCAAGTTTGAAGGGTAAAAATGACGGTAGTGAACTAAGTGAGTTTATATTTGTTTGAAATGAGATATGTGTTGTTTTACTTGCATTCTAAAGTGTTTATTGATGTGTCGGTCTATTTTGACAACTTTGATATTTTCCTGATATATATATTTTTTACTGTCTACTTGTTTGACTATTTGCTTGTCTAACTGTCAGTCAGTCTGTTTGACTATTACTCTATTTGTCTGTTCTATTAGTCTGTCTGTTTGCCTGTCACTCTATTTTTTTTTGATTGTTCAATTACCACTTTGTTTAGCTTATTATCATTTTGTTTGTCTGATTATCATTTTGTTTATCTAATTACCAATTTGTTTGTCTGGTTGCCACTTTGCTGGCTGATTACCATTCTACTTGTCTGATTACTACTCTGTTTGGCAGATTACCTTTCTAATTGTCTAATTACCATTCTGTTTGTTTGATTTCCACTTTGTTTGGATGATTATCATTCTACTTGTCTGATTGCCACTTTACTCGCTTTGATTATTGTCTAATTATTCTACTCATTATCTGATTGCTCTTATCATTGTCTGATTATTCTACTCGCTATCTGCTTACTCTAATTATTGATTATTCTGCTCGCTATCTGCTTGCTCTAATTTATTATCTGATTTATTCTACTTATTGTTTGTTCGCTATGATTATTATATGATTATCTTGTTTGTTGTCAGCTTGCTCTAATTATTATTTGATTGTTTTGTTTATTGTCTGCTTGCTCTAATTATTATATGATTATTTTGTTTGTTCTCTGCTTGCTCTAATTATTATTTGAATGTTTTGCATGTTGACTGCTTGCTGTGATTATTTTTTGATTATTTTGTTTACTGTCTATTGAGCATCTACTATGGCTCCTCCAGTAGTCGGAGATCCGAGTTCTAATGCAGGAAAATAAAAAGGAGGTTGTCTTAAACCTTTTTTAAGAGATTACTAGGGAGATTCCTTATATCAAAGGCGACAATCAGATGAGGACTTATCATATTCCAAATGCGGTTCATCCTCTTGCCCCATACTTCTTTGAGAATATTATGGTATGTGTCTTTTCTTACCTCCACAAATGATCCTTTGGTAATTTTTATTGCTTATACTGTTTACTGTGCCAATGCAGGTTCCAGCTAGCTGTATTCGGTGAACTTATCAGATGGGGTACCGAATGGAGATGACTATCACCTCCTTACTGACTCATATGTAGGTTGACAGGTGAGCCCATCAGCAAGAGGATCCTTGCTGCTGGAGGGGGAGAAGCTGAGATTCTCATTTTTTATGTTTTTTTTCTTTCTCAAATTCTTTCTAGAATTTTGAGATGTAATGAAGTTTGTATTTTTATGAATGATGGATGTATGAATGCTGTAACGGCTATGCACCCTCTATTTCTGAATGGATTTTTATGCAACTAATGTTTCTATGCTGTTGTGCAAAACTTATACAAGATCGTGCTTAAAATTATGCAATGCATGTCCTACAATGCCTCGAGAATTCTGTTCTAGAGTCCTACGGCTTAAAACTCAAGAAAACAAAGTTGTCAACAAGAAGAGGAGGAGCTGCCATCTGATTGAAGGGCTACTGCTGCCAGTATGAGGAGGATTTATCGCCAAAGGCAGTTTGTGAAGATGGCGGCACAGCCATCTAGGCATGGTGTTGTCACCAAAATGCTTGAGCGGTGCGGCCAACTCCAAAGCAAGCTGCCACTAGAGTCTAGTTCATTCCAGATTTGTTTTTTCACCTATATATCACCTTTTTTTGCTCTCTGAAAATCATTTTTGGCTCGTCCTTTGTTTTTCAGATTTTTTTTTCTTTGAATTCTCCATGCTTTCTTGAGTTTAATGTTGTTTTCCAATGGAACCCTACTTCAATCACTCTATGTACCTATGGACTAAGAATTTGAATAAGGTTGACCGGATGAATTTAGGTAGGTATGGGATCAGTTCTGTTTTAACCCTGAGTGGAGTAAAAGTGGACTGGGACTCTGTGGATTCTTGTATGAACTTTTAGAATCATGTTGACCATGTGTTCTGCTTCAGAACTAGCATAAAGGAGATGTACCCCACCTTTGAGGAGTTTGGTGTTATTTTGGACAGCAACCCGGATGCTGCTTTGGCTATTCCAAAGTCTAGGGTTGGCCATTTCCTATCTTTTAGGAAACTGCTTGGTTTGGGATATGATCTGACTAGTTCCATGGTTCATAGGGATAGAGTTGATCTCACTTAGTGATTACTGAGTTTTAGGACCTTGAAGATCTAGGAGGCAAAAACTCAGGATGTTTGCATTGGTTTTCTGTCTAGCTGCTGGATGTCTATTTTTCAGTACCCCTGGCTAGGGAGATATTGAGATAGTGGAGCTGGTGGCTCAAATAGAGCAAGGGTGTACTATAACAAGTCTAATTTTGGCTGAGACCCTTTTGAGTTTAGATGTTAATTATAAAGTGCAGGGGTCCTGATCTGTGAAGCCAGTCATTCTTTAGGCTATGACACTTTTATCTTTTCCTTTAGTTCTTTTTCTGTTAAACCCCCTCTGGTTTCTAACTTCTATTTTGGGAATACTTAGGTCTGGTTAAAGGATCATCTCCAGATAGATTACCTTATTTGGCTACTAGGTACCATATGCGTCAGACCTTAATCTGCTTTGACTCACAAAGAAAGTGGATTGATTGGCTGTTGGAATTGGATCCAAACAGTATTTTATGGCATTACCATTAGTATGAGATTGGTTCTTTTATGACGATGAGTTTTGGCTATAGGATGGTGTATTTGATGGGCATGGGGTTGACCACCTTCTATCAGGATACCCAGATTTTGAGGCAGATGGGTTAGTCATAGGGTATTCCACCAGACGGAGCTGTTTTCCCTACATCTATGATAAATGCTACTATGGCTCAAGCCATAATGAATGGTTGTAGGAGGTCTATGTGCTTTGTTAGACCGACTGGTTTGTTAGATAGGTTGGAAGGGTATGATGCTTGGTTTATTACCTTGGTTTGGCCTACTAAGAAGATTAGGTGATCCACCATGATAAAGCAACTAAAGGCAGAGATAGAAATGGATGATGGAGCTATGACTGCACCAGCTAATGGATATCTTTGTCTTCGCCTGAGTCATCTAAGTCATCATTAGCCGGTATCTTCCTACGCACTTTATCAAAAGCTCTATTTGCAATCATTGTCTCTGCACCTCTAGTGTCAACAGTCTGCTTGTCCTTTGTCACTAGGAGGAGAAGGACTTGTAGTTAGGATTCTTGCATTTTTGTTTTGCTTCTGTCCTCCTAAGATTAGATAGGATTTTATTTGACTTTGATATTTTGACATTGGTTTGGACTTTATTATTTGAATAAAATGAGATGGAAGCTGATTTTTAACTTACGACACTAATTTTTAATTTTTTTTTAATGGGAATGAACGAGATAGGAATTTGACTTGTATGATTGAAACGAGATAGTAATCCATGATAAGTGGGGTGATGATTTATGACTTTGTCAGATAGGATAGACGAAACGAGACCTTTTTTCTTCTTTTTCTTTCTTTTTTTGCTTTTTCTTTCGCTTTTTTTGCTCTAATTTTTGCCTTAGCCGTCCTTTTGGATTTTTGACTCGTCAAGTAGATCTAATTTTTGCCTAAGCTGCCTTTACAGGTTTTCAACTTAGTGAGCGAGAGTCAATTAACTTTGGCACGACAAATGATGATATTTTTATTATGATTTGGATTGTACCCTAAATGGGCTGCTTATGTATCTCCGTTATACTTTTATATCTTATTTCTTTTTTTTTCGGGAGACTCAGGTCCTCGTAGTTTTGTTTACATTATTCACTAACTAAGGAAATAGAGATTTGCCCCAGTTGGAGTGTGAATGGAGGTCTGATATAATGCATATAGGAGATGTTCTTGCCAATTTCTGCGGTTAGAGATCATCTGTTATAGAATGGTCTTGAGGGTCTTGTTTGCTACTTGAACTATCCATGTTTATTTGGTAAAGTGAAGACCTATGGCACTATATCTGTTCCCTTTGAAATAGATTAACTACTTCTTTTTAGAAAGTGCGAGCCACCCATAGTCATCTTTACCTCACCATGATTGGTTCAATGGACTTGTTCTTTATCAGCTAGGTAACTTCTTCCTTCTCAATTTCTGCTTAAAAGGATTTACATGCTCTTAAGTTGGAACCTTATGAACTGCGATGCTTGGATCAATTTTTGTTATATCCTTAGGTTCCTATACAAAGCAATTTTTGAATTATAGAATCTCTAAGTACAACGAGCCATGATATGAATATGTAAATTATGAGATTTAGATCATCTTCAATACCAAAATTAATTAATCCATCATCATAGGTTACACTAAAGTTAAAAGAAACTCCAGAAAGGCCTTTTATAAACTCAAAAACTAGGAAAGGAAAATAGCGACTCAAATGACTTGGACGACCCAGACTCAGGTTCAGACTCGAACTCGAATGACTCGGACTTGAATGACTCAGACTCCAACTCAGCTTTATCAAAGTAGGTTGTCTTCCATAGTACCAATTTGTGGTAGGGGAAAAAATGGTTGGAATAACCTTTGTAAGGTATGTTTCTTCTCTTAGGACAATCTGGAGATTAGTAGGGATGTTAGATCCTGCTGAGCAGGGGGGAAAGATGATCCCATCTTCAATGAGGTCCTAAATTCTATGCCATATGTTTTTATACATATCGGTTTTATGCCCTTGTCTTTAGTGATATTCACAGTACTCATTCATGTTTCAGCTCTTGGATAAAGGGTTTGGTGGTGGCCTCGGCTCTAAAGGTGTGATTAGTTTGGATTTCAATGCTTCCTTGTAGATAAAGCCCAAAAGCATACATAAATCAACAATATTTCTCTCCAATTTAATGGTACCTACTCCTTTACTTATCTGCGTAACACTTTTGGAAGTGGAAGTATCATTTTGTTTGCTCATTTTCTTTACTAGGCGATTTTGCTCAAGCATAATGGTGTTGTGCCTTTCAGACCTCTCCATCAGTGTATGGGTAAGAATTTTGCTTCCCTGAAATGGATTCAATGAAACAAAAGGGGTATTGTTTGTGTTTGATGATGAGCTTAATAGAATGGGGTTGGCTTGATTCTGATTCATCATCTTCCTCACCTCACCAATGATGGTCTGATGTTGGAAGTTTAGGGTATTGGCCATATAGTCTATTTCATTTAGAAACTAGCTTGTTAGACAACTATGGTTTTATTGAAGCTAGTCTGTTGTGAAGTCAATACTTTGTCAAAGTGGGCTTGTTGACTTCTAAGGTAGACTTGAGGACAGCTTGAAAATTTTCCTCCTGTTTCTTGAAGAGGTGGTGAAAAGTGTGGTCATGACCTCGGGCTTAGTTTCAACTTTAGTTTTGGGTAAGTCAACCATTAGTACCTTCAAAAGATCATAACCATGGGTTAGGTCTAGTTTAACCAAAGGTTTAAGTGGGATCTAAGATAGTATGGTCATCTTAGTTGGATCATGGGGGTAAAAGGCTTTTGGTATACATGGGTTTTGATTCAAAGGTTTTTGCTCCAACTATAATGGATGTATGAGCATGGCATGGATGCATGATCATGGCATGAGAAAAAGGTTTTATGATGATATTTTAACAATATTATGGTTTATGGGACTTAAGGTCAAAGATCTAATGTTCATTACATGAAGGCTAGGTGGATTGGTTTAAAGAGTACCCGTCACAGTAGGGCAATGTTATACCAAACAAAATATGAGTTATGGGTCCAACAGTACTATTGCTATACTTCAAAAAGATTGAAGATTCATCGCGGGATGGATACTTTTGCTATCCCCCAACATACTCAAATAGAGTTTCCAGGTAAATGTTACTCGGTATCCGAAGTTTTTGATTCGTAATTGGTTATGCAAAGTGATGTATGCAAAATCAATAGTCAAATAAAAAATCAAAATAAAAGTTATTTAAAAAAAAAAATAGTATTCATTTCTTTTTAAATCAATTAGTATCCCTCTTTAAATTTTTAGAAAAAAGATTTTTTCCAATGGAGTCGCCAACTGTGAGGCCTCGCCCATGCACCGAGATGCTTAAATCAAAAGGGGGCAAATTCCCACGGACTAAAGGTAGCATCGGCCAAATTGTTTCTTTGATTTTCAAAAATTGATAGAGTCGCATTTTCATTTTTAAGGGAAAAAAGGAAAGAAAATCCATTTTGACTACAATTTATAGCATAAAGATAAAATCACTAGACCTTCGAACCGGGACTAAGTTCAGGGACTAGATTTTCAGTTTACAATAACTCTCATTTTGATTTATCATTTAACAATTGACTTATAAAAATAGGATTTTATGAGTAATTTATAAGGATGGAAATCTATAAAATGAGTGAATAACATATAAAAGAGGACATATATAACATTAAAGTAAGGAACATAAAGTAAAAGGTTCAATTTACATACAAAAAAAAGGCCAATAACAAGGGATGTTAACTTTAACCCTCAATGGGAATTCTAAGTTAACCACACATTCTCCAAATCAATATTACAATAGATTCAATTGAGAAAAAGGAGTGTTTTTGTTGTTTTTGGATTTGAAGCTATGACATAGCTTGCCTGCGTAACTCATTAAATGGGAATTAAAACCCACGCAGTTATCCCTTCTTGCAAAAGGGTTTGGTTTAATTTTAAGAAAAAATTGATTTTGTGGTTCCTTTAATTTTGAGGTAAGAACATGATACCTTGGTTTGAGAAGGACACCTTCTTCGAAAGGTTAAGTCCTGCCTTGCGAAAGATGACTTCTTAGAGCTCGCCTGGATCAGAGTTTCACTTTGAATTTGGTAAGAGACACGGGTGATGATTTCTTAGAGTTCGACCATGTCAAAGTTTCACTTTGATTAAGTAGGATCAGCACTACAGTGTGCTCCGGCTATTACTTCTAAATTGACTCAAAAAGAGATCGCTCTAGGTCTTTTATTCCTCCAACTTAAGGAGAGTTGAAGAAATCGGTTCAAAAGCAAAGAGAATTGAACCACTTTTAATAAAAAATGTTGAATAGAGAGAGAAAGTGTCACGACCCAACTTGGGAGCTGCAACGGTCCTAGGGTACGGGTGATGCTTATGCTACCAATATCACGAAGAACCCAATTAACTATACTATAGGGCATGCTATTCAATAACAAGCTCAATAAGGCTTGACAATTCTCATAAAATTTGGGCAGCATCTCCTCTATATAAAGGGTATGCCCAGCTGAAAAACATGCAAATAAGCACTTCTACTATATACTTCACCATCTATCTCAATTTAAGGATCCCTCTGGATCTCCAATATCAACTCAAAATAAACATCTATATATCAGATCATATTCATTCATCTCAACGTAAATGAATATATATCATAATATAACTTATAGATATAAAGATGCAACACACATATATATGCATGCCAAACCTTCATTTACAGTACCATGGGACCTCTATACTGTACAAATATTTACACATATTTTTGGAACTGTAATTTACATGTCACAAGTATCACAATTTCCACGGCGAGGATAAGATGTGCCAATGGAATACGGGCCTCACTGCTGACCTGAAAATGATAACCACTGAAGGGGGTGAGTATAAAAATACTCAGTGAATTCAAATGCATAAAAATGCAGTAAATGCTATATTATCAATAACTGCCCTTATATGGCCTGTAGAATCAATATATAATAACAAGGAAAGGAAGTAACAAGTATATGTATCAATAAACATATGAGTATTCATATCAATATTCAATATATAAGCCAACTCATATATGATATAATAGGATTAAGTCATATTCAAGTTCATTTGCATTATTTGTAATAGGCACGGTAATCAAGTGCTTAAGTCACTACACGTAAAGGGGATCAGCTGTCACAGCCCAACTTGGGAGACATGACGGTCCTAGGGTACGGGTGATGCTTATGCTACCAGTACCATGAAGAACCCACAAATAATACTATATGGCATGCATACACTATTAAGCTTAAAATAGCTTAAACAATCCAAGAAAAATCGGGCAGCATCTCCTTTGTATAAGGAGCATGCCCTGCAGCTAAAATCACAATATAAACACTTCAATATGATTTTCACATCCATCTCAAGCAACCAGGATCCCTCTGGATCTCCACAAAATCACAAATCATCAATTACTCAATATATCACAATCTCATATATCTCAATATAAACTTATAACTACCAAAATGCACTTTATAATATAATGCAACAAACATAAATAATTACATGCCAAACTTAATTACAGTACCATGGAACTTTT